>JAOTOM010004387.1:0-281611 GCA_034440615.1 Ashinkailepas kermadecensis | reverse complement strand
CTATAGCTGATAAAGTCTGTCGGCGTAAGTACTTTGTGTGCCAGGCTCTTCGGGTGCGCACATAATTTCTGATAAACATTACGGGGATACTCCGGAACAAATGACCAGTGCCCAGAATCGATACCACTCTCCTTTCTCTTCACGTCGGAAAGGTACAGCACTTCAGCACAGGACGTTTACTTCATGGCTGAATTCATGAAAAAACGGAACTGAAATGCGTTGGCCTATTACGAAGATTGGTAGGCCGTACATTTTGTGGTTAATTTTCACCGTGATAACTACGAAAAATGGCATGTGTGCCATGCACATGACACGAAAGGGCAGCTTGAACATACATAAATGAAATGGTGACTTCATTCAAATTAATGCTAAGCTGATCAATGTAAAAGAACGACACCAAGGCAGAGCGATCATACTTTAACGAAGTCTGTAACGTGGGCTATCTGGAAATGTCATCAACCAATCTTTATGGTTAACGGAGAACTGAACGTCACTAAATGTTACCAAATGTCACAAAATGTACTGCATGGGGGTGGGGTGGAGATGAGATGAGATGTCTCTGTCCTGTCCATGTCCCTCTCCCTGTTTTTGGGACAGAGACAGAGACAGGGACAGAGGCAGAGACAGTGGACAGAGGCAGAGACGGTGGACAAAGTCAGAGACAGAGACAGAGACAGTGACAGTGACAGTGACAGGGACAGGGACAGAGGCAGAGACAGTGGACAGAGGCAGAGACGGTGGACAAAGTCAGAGTCAGAGTCAGAGACAGGGACAGGAAGAGACAGAGGGACAGATACAAGAAGAGACAGAGATGGAGACAGAGACAGAGGGACAGAGACGAGAGACAAGAGAGGAGGGAGGGAGGAAGGAGGAGGGAGTAGGGGAGGAGGGAGGAGGGAGGAGGGAGGAGGGAGGAGGGAGGAGGGAGGAGGGAGGAGGGAGGAGGGAGGAGGGAGGAGGGAGGAGGGAGGAGGGAGGAGGGAGGAGGGAGGAGGGAGGGAGGAGGAGGAGGAGGGAGGAGGGAGGAGGGAGGAGGGAGGAGGGAGGAGGGAGGAGGGAGGGAGGGAGGGAGAGAGGAGAGAGGAGAGAGAGGAGAGAGGAGAGAGGAGAGAGGAGAGAGGAGAGAGGAGAGAGGAGAGAGGAGAGAGGAGAGAGGAGAGAGCTCAGTGACATATTTCCACAGAAGAGGGATGTATTTCTATAGAGGGACATATTCATACAACACATATATATTTCTAGAACTGGGGACCTCCTTGCAGAAACAGTGAACCATTCTATGGGAGAAAATCCCATACCAGAATAATTCACTGTCACCAAATGATGGTAGGTGGCCTGGCAGTAACATGCATTGCACGTGACAAGTAGCCATGACCAGAACATTGTGGCATACCACGCTACTCGATGCTCCAGCAGAATGTATCAGGTCGAATATTATACAGGCTGCAAACCGAATGAGATCAACATTACTGGCCATTATGCATAGTGACAAATAGGTCGCTTAACGAAACGAGAAATATGGGGGCGTTACAATTTGAGCATGCTAAAAGCGATCCTTTTCAAAGAACTTGGTGAGATGTCCAGCAGATATGCCACAACATCCGTGCATTCCCATTACATCCTGCATTTGTGGTCTTCCTTTCCTCTTTCCACGGATCGTTCCCGCGTCCTTGCATTTTGCAAATCAAATACATCCATGAGTTGAGATCCTCACGTTTCCAAAATGATGGCATATGGGTTTAGGCAGATATGGAATGTGCAAGTAATAAACTGTATCCAAGTGGTACCACGGATGAAAGCACTTGCAGCAATGGGCCAGATACACTCACGTCAGTGAAACATGCGGGGTGCCGTGCTCTCCCAGGAACGCTTCCCCAAGGAACGCTTTCATGAGTGAATCAGCTCAATTATGCAACAACGCTGATCGACAAGACGAAACATCGACGAATTATCGCCGCTCAGTTTCCAGGCAGGTCAAAAGTCCGCGCCGTTACAACGGTCACAGCTCTAAGTCTTTCCGGCTTCAGGGAGCCTGCTATGCCAGTACATATATAAACAGACATTAAATGAAACAAAACAAAACACATATTGGTGATCGGGGCGCAAAATCGGCCAACAAAACAAAATCACCTAGCACTTAAGGCCGGGAGTCGCACCATTCCACTCGGTTGGATGGCAACTCGAGACCGACAGGAACAACATTCGTGGAAGAGGGCAGCACAGTTGGATGAAGATGGCAGCACCGCTACTATCAGCACCGACTAGTGAGGTGATAACGTCACTCACGCCTGATGAGGCCCAACCACGGCGAAACCAACACTGTCACGGACGCCGGTGACGAACACCGACACACGCCCAAAGTCTTTGCACAGCACAGATGCTTACGAAAGCACAGCAATTGAAGGGTGCTTGATGATGCCTCATTTTAATAGCAGGAAGGCTAAATATATACTACCATGGAATGATTAAAAAGAGCCAATTGAGAATAATGTCCCAACTGATACAACAGGCTATGCATCAGCTTAATATCTGAAACGGTAAAGAGAGGCACCTCTCCAGGTACTTTCATGGTAGCACACCCCCAAAGAAGTGGTTCCCCCTCTATAGATAAGCATCCACATAACAATTTCTGGATCTGCCCCTGCTACATTGTGTTACTCCCTATCATTGGCATTGTTGGGTAAGGGCCAACTGTGTTCTTCAGACTCCTAAACAGCAGATTCCAAAGCATATAATTGTTCCTGTGGAGCATAATGTTCATCAATTCATCTCTTCTGTGATGTCAAGCCAATGCTAAGGGAACATGACCATAGATAAGATCTCACTGGATATATCTACTTCCTCCTCTGATGTCTTGGACTGCTCCATGATAAATGACTGTCATAAAATACTTTAGTGCATATTTTGTATGGTGTGCATACATACTGAGATATAATGCATATGATGTATAACCTCCAAGTTTATACTGTGTTATTGCAGAACAAGGTAAAATTTGATTCTTTGGAATTTCTATTTTTAATGTTTCCATGATAAATTTAAATTTCCATGATAAATGACTGCCAAAAAATACTTTGGTGCATATTTTGTATGGTGTGCATACATACTGAGATATAATGCATATGATGTATAACCTCCAAGTTTATACTGTGTTATTGCAGAACAAGGTAAAATTTGATTCTTTGGAATTTCTATTTTTAATGTGGTGTGTTTTAACATGAAAAGGATGATGCAACCACTTATTTCCTCTGCAAATGATTACTTTTCAGTTGGCAAAGAAATACATGATCATAATCTTCATTCTACAAATATAGTCAATAGTGTATAATTATCCATACCTGGTGTGTCACAGACATGATAAAGAAGTTCAACACTTTATGCACTCAATTCAATGTTCTTTGACATTGGAAACCTTATGTTTCTGGCTGAATTCCATATTCATTCCAGTCAAGAAATACCTGTGGTCTGCATCCATAGCCTTCAACCAAAGCTGGAAGTTCCTTGCGATGCTGTTAATGTTCATGGCAATGCTAGCAATGTTTGCACAATTTGATGCTGTTGATGCAGAAAAGTTTGGTTGGATTGATCCTGGTTTTCTCGTTAGGTTAGGTTAGATTATATTATGCTATAATATATTTTATATATTATGCTATGTTACTTAGTCTGTTAGTTTAGGTTAGGTTATATTTCTTCTATGATTTATCTATTGATATGTAAATTTTCAATTGTTGATTGGCTGAGCAGTAAAGTTAGTAGACAAACAAGACAAACCACACACAGCCACATGTATCAATGTAAGCTTAGCTTTGCAGTGTACAGGTTGCGTTCCAGTACCTCAGGACTTCAATAATTATTAAGCTTTCTTTTGAGGACAAACACACAAGTTTATAATTTTCCTACAATACAGCATCGTTCCAAGAGAGGTTATTTGCTCAAATTATTCCAAGGTCTGCCAGTATTTGTTTCTTAAAAGGAATTCCACAGCTGCAAGATTCATAATTTCCTTTTTGAAGCATCCAAGCTTTATAAGCTGCAGTCCGAGCACCATGCTGATCAATTCAACACCATCATGGTACAAACAGATGAGCCACAGCCTGGACGATCCCATTAAGGTATGTAAATGCTTGCAGCATTAACTCATACAATACAGTTAATATTGTAGCACATTTCTTCCACATCATGCCCATGACATCAATTGTATCAACCACCATTGACTGAAAAGTAATTATTTGAGAAGATGAGTGGTTGCATCTTCTTTTTCACTGTGAAATACACAGTATTTAGAAAAGAAATTCCAAGGAATCAAATTTTACCTTGATCTGCAAATTTACTGGTTACACACCATACATATGGTGCATAACCCCCAAGTTTACACACCACATGCATGTTACATAACCTCTGGGGTCATACACCATACATATGGTGTATAACCAGGTCATTACCAAATAGCTTTGGTGACTGAAAATTAAGAATTATTGATGGAAATGAGTGTTAATATCTCCACTATGACATTAATGGCATAATCATGGCACTAGGGCATGTTCTTCTCCAAATTGTGTGTTCACTTTAAAGTAGGTATAAATTACCATCAATACATCCAGAGAACATACCTAATTTTTCTTAAAATCCATTTCTCACATTTGACGTCAATCCAAGGTTAAAATGAGCTATTGCAGGCCAAACAGTATTTTAACACTATACTAACACTCCATGAGTAAACAGCATGTGGTGGATCCATTTTAAGCAGCAGGACCTCTACAGTTACCTTGGGAATGAAATAGATACTAACAAAGTACACCCACCCCCAACGGACGACACAGATTGTTAACTACCAAGGCCCTTTACGTTAACTACGAACCTGTATGCTATTACTATACGGCCTTGCTACGAACATCGCCCGCACATATCGACACTGATGCGTCACTACATGAACGAATACGCACTGCTTCCAAATGTAATCAAATGGAGGTTTCCTCCAACTCGGTTGTTTTGATCAAGATACCCTTGTCCTGATAATGGTGGTTGGTATAACTTACATTGCGGCGAGTGTATCCAATCCACTGGTAGAACAGGGGCGGATTCACTAATTGCTCCATTGGGAGGGAGGGGGGGCACTTGTCTGGAGGGGTACCACTGAGAGATGGAGGAGGGGTTTTTCGACCGGTAAACACTGGGCAGAAGTAGCCATTTCTTCAGTTCACAAGTTCACAGCAGCCACCTCGGTTTTCATATTGGTGTTGATTATCATAATTACATCGAAATTCTACATATATACACTCTGATTAAATGGATAAATCTGATTAAATCCGATTAAATCCAAGTGTATTTATGTTTTGACGATGCGGATCCAATGCGCCAGCTCGACAACTACCGCCACCAGAAGCAGCTTTCGTTGGCTTTCGTAACTACTGTTGCGGGAGCAAGGGACGATTCAGGAATTGCCATGGGGGTACTTTGTCTCTGGAGCCGTGCCTGGCACCGCTCCTCAGCTTAAACAAAATTGAGTGGGTAGGTGTCGCACTCGGGCAGAGTGCATTTTCCTCTCAGACGGGTGCCCCTTGCTGAAAAATTCGAGGGAAGAGTCGACATACTTCAACCTTCCCGGAGGGGCGCCACCTTACATGAGGGATATTCCCCCAGCCCCTCCCACTGTATCCGGTCCTGGCGGGAGCTCATTGAAGTGGCCTCTTAATGGATGCTTGCCTGTGGGTTAAGATCAGGAGAATCACAACTAAAGGCGCAACCAGGGGAGGCGCTCCAGTGCGCCAGTGCGCGAAGCGCCTCGAAAGCGTTCTCAATTTCATGACACGTTTTTTCGGTCTGACTCCCTTAAAAAATCCTGGTTGCGCTTCTGATTACAACAAAAACTAATCGCAATTAGTAACAACATAGTAATTTCACTTTCTCACCGTACCTACATCAAACATCGGAATGCGATCGAAATCAGATCCGGACGGCAGCGCTGGCGCAGCCTGGACTTTCTTAAGGGGCCGACCAAAACAATAACTCATTGCACCAAGAACGCTGTCGGCGCCGAAAATGTCTTGTTTGGCGTGGTGTAAATCCAAAGATTTCTTGTTCATTTAGTGCCTTTTTTGGTTCAGGGGGAGAGGGCGACCCCTTGACTGCGCCTGTGGCCAGCAGCCATGCCCTGCCTTTCATACCGCCTGGGCTTCGCTCCCACTGTCAACCTTTCTGGACAAAGTTGATACGGCACGATCGCCGCTTTCCATGTAGGATCAAATTCTGCAACTTTCCTAACATCGGCTCTCGGAGCGAACCCAGACAGATAACCATCTGAGGCGAAGTGGGGGCCAAACGACCTGGGGAAGCGGATATGCTGAGGAAAAACCGGCTTGAAAAGAAAATACCTCAGAGTTATAGAACGATCAGGAGATATGACTGGGTTCCCACACGCTGCCCACCAAAGCCAAAAGAAAATAATAAATGCTCGTTTTCGTAAAAACTAAAATATGAGGCTTTCAACCGATTATTACCATGAACCCAGCTGCAATGCCTGTGGCCAGTTCTGCTCCTGCCAGAACACCGATGGTTTTAATAAACTGCGAAGATCGGACCGAAAAGCCGAGGGCAAGACCAGAGATCGCTGTCGAAACAGACCAATCACAGCAAAGCAGACACTCATAATTACCCATGACACTCCAGATCATCCACCTTAACACGCGCCCTGGAGAGCCTCTGAAAATTACCCATGACACTCCAGATCATCCACCTTAACACGCGCCCTGGAGAGCCTCTGAAAATTACGCGCACCGTAGGGGGGGGGGGGCGGATTCCGCCCCCTCCCCCCTAAGACCTCGGCTCCTATTAAAGCTGGAGGAACGAAATTCGCAGGGTGGATAGGTACGGTAGCGAACTCTATTGTGTGCAAATTTCATGACCTTAGGTCAATATCTTCAAGGTCTAATGAGGTCACATTTGTCAAAATTATCTTGTTTTGCGTGGCTTGGCTCGTCGTTGTTATGGATCGCTGTGATTATGTTCAAATGCTCCAAAATTGGCATCAATGATGTTTTGGACATTACTAATGATGCAATACAGATGCTAGCCCCATCGGTATTGCATCATCTGTACAGATGCTCTTTGAAGTCCGGGATGCCCTGTCAAGTGTTAGGGGTTTAGGGGCGCTTCGACTACAGAGGTCATGCAGCGCCCTGTCAAGTACGGGAGGGAACGTTCTGCCCGACGCCACCAGGAGACGAGTCGGCCGCACGGTTAAATCGAAAACCAACCGCCCACGCGGTTGGTTTTCGACCATTCGGTTGTAACCCGCCTATTCGGTTGTAATCATTTGTCCAGACTGCGTTGCCGTTGAGTTGGCAGCTCCGACAGACTGGGTAATGCCATATTCCGTCGCAAGTCCGCCATGCGACAATGTAGCGTCGATAGGTTGAACAAATAGCTGGGTGGGGTTTTGTACGCGAAGTTTGTGCTATATTACAAACCGAGATACTGAACCAAGCTATAATACATCAGCTGCACACGGTAGGTCACGCACAGGACTACTGACATGCAACCAACATGAAACCATCTGGTCCCCAATGGTAATATGTCTCCGATCACTTACAATGTAAAAACGGCACCAGACTTCAATCAGCATCCGGAACAGCGGCTGTAGTAAACCTACAAGGGGCTGCATGCCCAGAGCAGGGAGCTTGATCCACCTACCCGAAGTGGAGGATGTGGCCAAGCTACCCGGAGGAGGGCTGCAGTGGACCCGCCCGTAGCGAGGCTGACGTGACCCGCCCGTAGCAGGGCTGCAGTGGACCCGCCCGTAGCAGGGCTGTAGCAGTTCCGCCCGTGGCGGGGCTGACATGGCCCTCCCGGAGCAGGACTGTCGCAGACCCACCCAGCGAAGCGCTGGGGCGGCGCTGAGGTAGCCGTCCACTCAGCCGTCGGCCAGCTACACACTACATCACAACACACGCTCGGCAGTCGGCAAATAAATATGGAATGCTGTCGGCGAGTGGGCCTGCGAGCGCCCCGGCGGGGCAGCACGGTCGCCGCCCTGACCCTCGGCGCCAAGTAAAGACGACCCACCTTCCTGAGTCAAGCAGCTGCCACGGCACGGCGCAGGTAAATCGCAGCTAAAGCGGCGTAGCAGAGATTAAGAGCGGCGGCGCGGCCGCGCTGGCCGACCGGCATTTTGCTCACGTAAAATGTAGATAAAACATTGTCAGCGACCGACTGAGATTGCACATGCCAAATCAACGAGAAGAACCAGCCGGAAACAAGGCCCGGACTAGGTCAGCGGCCTCCTATTGTACACACACTCCTGGTCAACATCTAGAGCTTCCCGTCGAGCACGAACAAAACAGACACGGAGCTTGTGCTCAAATCACAACCAGCGGCAGACGTTTCACCAGGGCAGACGCTTGTGACTGCAACACACCGACCAACGTCGCGCTGCACCCGACCGGTGACGTCACACTCGGCAGATGACGTCACCCTGGTCGGCCACGTCGGCTGGCGGGGTGTGCGTCTACGTTTGTATGGCCTGGTGCAGCTCGGTGTGGATGCCCTGTAGCTGGGCGATCTTGTCTCCCAGCTGCATGTTGAGCGTGTCGAGCACCTTGTGCTGCGACTCCTGCGCCGACAGCGCCATCTCCAGCTGGTCCTGCAGCCGCTGCAGCTGGCTGCGCAGCTGCTCGTTCTCCTGGCCCAGCGCCTGTTGGGCCAGAGAGGGCGTCACACATCCGTTCCTGTTCCAAGTCTGTTGGGGTAGATAGAGCGAGCGATAGAGAGATAGAGAGATAGAGAGAAATAGATATAGAGATATAGAGTTATAGAGATATAGGTTATTGGTTTTACGACACGTCGACCGTTGAGTCATATAGCGTCGCCAATCTCTCACGCCGATTGGTCGCGGGCGAAGAGTAGCGACAGGTGAGACTCGAACCCACAACCTTTCGATTGTGAGACGAGCATCTTACCCCTAGACCACTCGTGCCCTATAGAGATATAGAGATATAGAGATATAGAGAGCGAGAGCGAGAGCGAGAGCGAGAGGGAGAGAGCGCTCATGCTCCGACATCCGTCAGGTTGGTTACTTGAGCTTTAGGGCGCATCGACTCGGTTTGATCACTTTGCGCCCATAACTATTAGTGTGCTGCCGGCTAAATATAATCAGACCTTCCCCTGACGTACTAAATGTACACAGGTACACACGCCCAAGTCACATCCTTTAGCACACGACATCAGTCAGGTCAGAGGGTGTCACATATCCGCCCAATCGTCTGTCAGATCAGAGTTTCATACATCTACTTCTTAAAATCCGCCCAACACCCGTGAGTTGTGACGCCTTGTTAGGGTCAGTAGTGGCGTGGGTGAGCCCCATATAGGCGACATAGCTGAATTGGATCTGAATTAATTCCAGTGACGGCAAACCTTAAACCCCAAAAACGAGTCATTAATATGCCGAACAGCAGACATCGTGGCGCCTGTCGGATTTATGTCCGGTATTTTTAGACATGCTCAACTGTGCGAAATAAATGCAGTCGAAGGACAGCGGGAGATATGGCTACCAACAGAGGCCAACTGGACAAACTCGAACACCAAAATATGACGAACAAATTAAAGATGTCGACATGTTAAAAAAAGAAGATGAGGAATAAAAGCATAAAAGATTACCTTGGTCACGGGTCAAGGAGAATTCAGCTTGTGAAATATTTCATATTCCAAACCATCAACAGCACCAACAATCTAGTAAATACAAGGCGAACCCGACATGACAATACCGTCACGCTTTTCGTGGCTCAATAACCTTAACTAGCAACAGCCAACGACCTGTTTCGTGTTAATTTTACGACCTTCAAAAGCTGCTCTAAGTCGCCAGACGTTCATTGGCCAACCAACTAATTCGGGTAATTGATTTGTATCATGTCACGTTTTCGAGTTCTGACATGCAGTGTGGTTGTTGAGCAGGACACTGCAGCGATAAATGCGAGTTTTGCGCATGTCTTACTGTCAGTTCCACTGTGATCAACAGACTACCGTGCCGAGGCGTCTTACCAGGCGTCCTGGGTGTTGTGGTGACGACATTGAGCTACAGCGGTTCATCAGGTGGTGACGGTTATCTAATTACGGGGGGGGGCATGACAAAATGGGCTCGTCAACTGATGACGTGGTGAAAATGTTGAGCTACAACAGTTGAAGACATGGCGACAATAACGGGCTACAATAATTGACGAGATGGTGGCAATGCTGAGCTAAAAGTTGACAATGAGGCCGGTGGTCGATGTTTATTTCGTCGGCAGGATAACATGCGCGCACCACCACACCGACCGGCACTCCCCTTAAAGCTGTCTTGGGCTGATCTAACCACCTTACCTTGAGATTCTCATCTTGTGCCGCCTTGCTAGCCGGGCTGGCTGCCGCCGCTAGCTTCTTGTTCTCGTCGTCCTTATGTTTGACGTCGATCTCGAGCTTGTCGGCGCGTACCTGGAGCTGGTGCAGCTCTCGTGACAGCTCGGCGGTGTCTCCACCTCGGCCCGCCTCCAGCTCAAGCACGCGACCACGCAGCCGGCCGTTCTCTTCCTGGACAGCGGACATTGTCAGACACAGCCGACCGTTCTCCTCCTGGACAGCGGACATTGGTCAGACACAGCCGGCCGTTCTCCTCCTGGACAGCGGGCATTGGTAAAACACAGCCGGCCGTTCTCTTCTTGGACAGCGGGGATTGGTCAGACACAGCCGACCGTTCTCCTTCTGGACAGCGGGGATTGGTCAGTCGCAGCCGACCGTTCTCATCCTGGACAGCGGGCATTGGTAAGACACAGCCGGCCGTTCTCTTCTTGGACAGCGGGGATTGGTCAGTCACAGCCGACCGCTCTCCTCCTGGACAGCGGGGATTGGTCAGATACAGCCGACAGTTCTCCTGGACAGCGAGGATTGGTCAGACACAGCCAACCGTTCTCCTTCTGAACAGCATGGAATTGTAAGAAACGGCCGACCGTTCTCCTCGACTGTAGGGAATGGCAGGTTGTATCCGATCGCTCCAATCCTGGACAGACGGAATAATCTAGATAGCTGACGGCTTCACTCCTCATCAGAGGCTCCAACAGGCGGTAATTAGTAAGAATGACGGAACAACAGGAAGTCAGTGAGGATATAACCCATAATGCTGACGTTGAGACGTGGGATTTGCTCCAAGTCCGACCAAACACGGAGCAAGGCGGCACGTGACGATGAGGAAAAACAGCAACGTCTGACCGCATGCAAGCACACTGCCACATCGCCGTCAAAAACAGGTCACACCTTGACCATCCAACCGTGCGCTAAACATATCATCCGGAACATCGTGCGTGAGCCGCAGCGGCAGCCTTACGGTGTGGACGGCGCGGAGTGGAGAGTGGGCCGGTGCAGTGGCAGTCGCACCGCTCACCACCGGGGCGACGGACAGCGCCGGACAGGTGACCAACCACACCAGAGGTGACCAGTCACACCAGTGAGCCGACCAGTCACACCAGAGGCGACCAGTCACACCAGAGGCGACCAGTCACACCAGAGGCGACCAACCACACCAGAGGCGACCAACCACACCAGAGGCGACCAATCACACCAGAGGCGACCAGTCACACCAGTGAGGCGACCAGTCACACCAGTGAGGCGACCAGTCACACCAGTGAGGCGACCAGTCACACCAGAGGCGACCAGTCACACCAGTGAGGCGACCAGTCACACCAGTGAGGCGACCAGTCACACCAGTGAGGCGACCAGCCACACCAGAGGCGACCAGTCACACCAGTGAGGCGACCAGTCACCCAGAGGCGACCAGTCACACCAGAGGCGACCAGTCACACCAGTGAGGCGACCAGTCACACCAGAGGCGACCAGTCACACCAGAGGCGACCAGTCACACCAGTGAGGCGACCAGTCACACCAGAGGCGACCAGCCACACCAGAGGTGACCAGTCACACCAGTGAGGCGACCAGTCACACCAGAGGCGACCAACCACACCAGAGGCGACCAGTCACACCAGTGAGGCGACCAGTCACACGAGGCGACCAGCACACCAGAGGCGACCAGCCACACCAGAGGCGACCAGTCACAAGCCACCCAGAGGCGACCAGTCACACCAGAGGCGACCAGTCACACCAGAGGCGACCAGTCACACCAGTGAGGCGACCAGCCACACCAGAGGCGACCAGCCACACCAGTGAGGCGACCAACCACACCAGAGGCGACCAGTCACACCAGTGAGGCGACCAGACCAGCCACACCAGAGGCGACCAGTCACACCAGAGGCGACCAGTCACACCAGTGAGGCGACCAGTCACACCAGAGGCGACCAGCCACACCAGAGGCGACCAGTCACACCAGAGGCGACCAGTCAAAGCGACCAGTCACACCAGAGGCGACCAGTCACACCAGAGGCGACCAGTCACACCAGTGAGGCGACCAGCCACACCAGAGGCGACCAGTCACACCAGTGAGGCGACCAGCCACACCAGAGGCGACCAGTCACACCAGAGGCGACCAGCCACACCAGAGGCGACCAGTCACACCAGAGGCGACCAGTCACACCAGTGAGGCGACCAGTCACACCAGAGGCGACCAGCCACACCAGAGGCGACCAGCCACACCAGAGGCGACCAGCCACACCAGAGGCGACCAGTCACACCAGTGAGAAGACCAGTCACACCAGAGGCGACCAGCCACACCAGAGGCGACCAGCCACACCAGAGGCGACCAGCCACACCAGAGGCGACCAGCCACACCAGAGGCGACCAGTCACACCAGAGGCGACCAGCCACACCAGAGGCGACCAGCCACACCAGAGGCGACCAGTCACACCAGTGAGGCGACCAGTCACACCAGTGAGCCGACCAGTCACACCAGAGGCGACCAGCCACACCAGAGGCGACCAGTCACACCAGAGGCGACCAGCCACACCAGAGGCGACCAGCCACACCAGAGGCGACCAGCACCAGAGGCGACCAGCCACACCAGAGGCGACCAGCCACACCAGAGGCGACCAGCCACACCAGAGGCGACCAGTCACACCAGAGGCGACCAGCCACACCAGAGGCGACCAGTCACACCAGTGAGGCGACCAGTCACACCAGAGGCGACCAGCCACACCAGAGGCGACCAACCACACCAGAGGCGACCAACCACACCAGAGGCGACCAGTCACACCAGAGGCGACCAGTCACACCAGAGGCGACCAGCCACACCAGAGGCGACCAGTCACACCAGAGGCGACCAGCCACACCAGAGGCGACCAACCACACCAGAGGCGACCAGTCACACCAGTGAGGCGACCAGTCACACCAGAGGCGACCAACCACACCAGAGGCGACCAGCCACACCAGAGGCGACCAACCACACCAGAGGCGACCAGCCACACCAGAGGCGACCAGCCACACCAGAGGCGACCAGCCACACCAGAGGCGACCAGCCACACCAGAGGCGACCAGCCACACCAGAGGCGACCAGCCACACCAGAGGCGACCAGCCACACCAGAGGCGACCAGCCACACCAGAGGCGACCAGTCACACCAGAGGCGACCAACCACACCAGAGGCGACCAGTCACACCAGTGAGGCGACCAGTCACACCAGAGGCGACCAGTCACACCAGAGGCGACCAACCACACCAGAGGCGACCAGTCACACCAGTGAGGCGACCAGATACACCATTGAGGCGACCAGTCACACCAGTGAGGCGACCAGATACACCATTGAGGCGACGACACACAAGTGAGGCGACCACCCACACCAGTGGGGCGACCAGACACACCAGTGAGGCGACCAGCCACACCAGACACGATAATCTTCTCCTAGGTAGATCGAACTGTCCGACTCATATGCAGAAAAAGCTAGTCATTTTTGTGGACACAAGTAATAGTCATACCGACACACGGTTCTCCGCGACTTGCTTACTCAAGACAACCCAACACTCTACTAATTAAATGTCAGAAGAGGTGCATGCGATCGAACTTTATTTCTACTGCTGATGAAAACTGAGTTAAGCTGTCTGCCAAAAATGTAGGTTAAAAATGTACATCGTATTGTAAATTGGCGTAGGTCAACCTACTTCACATATTGTTGGTTTGGTGATGTCCCAATTAGATGTGACCATTTTGCGCATATAACTCAAAGTATGGGCGATCAATTTACACCGCCAATCATAACGCGCTTAAATGGGGTGCACGACGTTTACGAGGCTTAACAATTTGGCGTTATATGATCTTTAAAAAACATATGTCCTTAATTATTAAGTTTTCAGAGCATCACGGAGATATTAAGTAAATGACGACAGCTGTACAATACAAACATGGCATAGTTACTCCTAAATTATGTAGCAAAAGCAGACGCCTTTTCTGCCAGATGTCGAACCGCAGGTTCCCAAGAGCTCATAACGCCAAACCACCACACAATAACAAATTGATAACAATCACGAGCTGAGGACATGAATTGGGAAATAACTGCTAAACACATCAACTTCGAGGCGAATTTTTGCAGTTCGTACTGCTTTTGATACAAAAAAGTTGAAAAATAAAGCCGTTTTCTTGGCACCGTTTTCAAGCGCCAAGTCTTGTGATGACAGGGAATCCCTCCATACCAGCTGGCTGAGGCTATGGACACGGAAGTGGCCGATTGCATGCCCAGGTGGCACCCCTCATAGGTAGCGGGCTCAGTAAGCTCGGGGTTCTGCACTCGCCTTGTAGCTCTGGAGCTGCAGCTTCCACTCCTCCACGTTGGCAGTGCTCTCCTGCAGGGCCGCAGTCAGACGCGCGTTGTTGGTCTTCAACGTAGTCAGCTCCACTTCCCATTTCTTTGCGTTGGCGGAGCTGCAAACAGGGCAAACCGCCCGACTGATCATACCCATTTGGCCAGGTTTGTTACGTTTAGGTTTAGGTTGTTTGTTTGCTTTAGGTTCAGGTAGCTTAGAGAAAACACATGTTTGATAATGCAATAACAGGAAAGGTTGTGTTGACATAACAATGTAGAGAAGCCTGAAACGTCGCATGCTCCAATATTTTGACCTTCATCACAACAGCGGTGAATCCGTACGCATGCCCATACCTGTACGACAGAACCGACGCACCGCTCACCGTCCAAGTACTCGTCCCGAAGAGCCGAATAGAGCGACTCCACAGTGAAAATGCAGGGTTGCTGGCGGCAACTCTTGCTTACATTCCACAAGCTAACGTTACATTCCACAAACTCTCGGGGTAGGGGAGGGGTGACAACCGTCTCTTTTGTTGTTTGTCGCTCTACGACGCACTAAGTAGCTGAGGCCACATGGCGTCGTCTTCCTCTCACCCCGACAGGAAGGGCTGGCACCGCGGGAAATCGAGCCTCATATCTCTGATTTACCACCGAGTTACCGAGCTCCAGTTTCTTCACAAGAGACAACAGCACCACCGTTCGATAGGCGTCGATAAGCACACGCCCGCAGCCCGCAAACGAACCACCAAACACGGCACTGACGACACAAAAATCAGCACAACGACGTTGTCACATGTCACCCCGATTGGAGTTGGCGATAGGGTACGTATATGGACCGTGCAGCTGTCTCGAAGCACGCAAGCCTGCCCTGCAAGCCAGTGACAAACGGAGCTAGCTGACATTTCAAAACACTACCTGAAACAACACACTGCAGCAATGGATAACATTCACAACACCAAAAGGTTAGCGCATCCGCGAAATTGGCAATATAATGAATAAGTGGTAGAAATAAGCTGCGTAGCCAATTGATGAGCATTTTCTATAAGACCCAGCACTCAATTTGGGGATATATTATGTATAACTGTACGAACCAAGAGAGACTTAGCTAGGCTGATGAACTCCGTACCAGAACACCGAAATGATCTAGCCCAAGTTAATATTGGTCATACGTGCTGGAAACCTTGGAAATATATACGCATAATCTTTGTAATATGTGGAACGTGACGAAGCCCCTATTTCCGGACCTGTTTGCTCAATACCAACGAACCTTTGTGGATTATGGTCCATACAGTGAACTTCAATACCTCCGGGCATACGTGTCGTAGGCCTGATCAATTCGGATCGGACGACGTGAAATTCATGAATGCATCTCAGGAAGAATCTGCTTTGCCATATAGTTGATTATTGGTTTTACGACACGTCGACCGCTTTGCCACATAGGCACGTGCACTTGATCACCATGACTATGCCACTGCTAATGGCCACCAGCAAGGTCGACGTCCGCCAAGCGAGGTCGGTCGTTCGAGCTATTCTTGTCGCGCTCTTCTACCCCGGATCTCAGTCACAAACAAGCCGTATGGCGTCACTACGAACATATGTGGGCACTTGATACACGCGGACGATACCGCGGCTGTACGACTGGCAGAGGCCATCACAGCCTGGCGAAGCAGTCGGCTGACCGGCCGAGGGCGGCTGACCGGCCGAGGGCGGCTGGCCGAGGAGCGGCTGGCCGAGGCGCGGCTGGCCGTACGACAGCGATGACTCAGATGGCTGCGAGGCTAACTCGACTTTCACGGTCCGTCAAGGCCAAAGTTTCAATACTTTTTGTTGTTTACTTGCAAGCGTGAAAACATGCGCTTGTGGTCGTCGCGTGCGTTTTGTTACATATACCCTGCTAGTGGGGTGGGCCACATCCTGTCAACCGCCAGTGCGCTTGTGGTAGGTAACCTTAGCCGCAGCCAATTAAACCACGAATGCTCTCCTGGGGTGGGCTTAAGGGGTGGGGTAAACAGCAGAGCTTGTTGCGTAGATCCTAACTCAATCATCCAATATGGAAATTCCAATTCAATGACAAAAAAGCGCCAATGTTGCGACATGACTTCCTGTTGCCGTATCTCAGGCCTGATCCGAGCCTGCCAGCCAACCGTCTTAACCGAGGGACGACGAGAGCGAGTGTAGCAACTCCGACTCCATCTTACTAGGACAGGGCAGACTAATGCAGGCTGGTATTGAACCAGCCGTGCCATCAGGCAGGATTTGTTCCAGTATACTTGTCCCGTCTTCTCGCTGTTTTTTTTCAGCATGAGGAAGCGACAGGAAAATGCTGCTGGGAAGAGAAAGAAGAGCGCTGGCTGGTGGCCTTACGACGCGTCGACTGATTTTGTGAAATAGCGTCGCCAGTCTCTCACGTCGATCAGTCACAGGTGGTAGGGAGCTACAGGTGGGACTGGAACCTTTCTGCTGGGAGCCGAGCATCCTACCCATAGACTACTCATCCCCCTGGGAGAACAAAGAACAATCATTCTGACAAAAATAGTGCCACATCTTGCTAAAAAGAAACCAGCGATGGGCTCACCGAATGCAAGACAAGTTGAATATTGACACCGAGCTCGATTAGATGGAGTCAAAGCCCGCTGTGGGTAAATATTTGCGGTCTCAGGTGTTCAATTTGAGTCAGTTCGTAAAACAAGGGAGACTTACTTTCACTACATAGTTATCTTGTCATACCATACAATACAAAAAGAACGGATGGCATCCTTGTAACATCACTGGAAAATTGTTCAGAACAAAATCCTGATCCACGATCCTCACGCACATTCTCAGTCATGGCTGCAGACCAAGAGATAACTCCACAATGTCCTGTGCGTGCTATGGGAACTGCGTGACTTAACTAACCTTTGCGCCAGTGCCAGCTTGAGTCTGTCGTTCTCATACTTCAGCTGCGCTTCGGTGGAGGAGGCCACCTGTCCGACTGACTTGTCACTCTTCAGCTCGTGCTTAGGACTCTCTGACGGCTGCTGCCGGCCGGGCGGACAGACACGGTCACAGACACTGTCACAGCGGCCACACAGCGGCCAGACAGCGGCCACACAGAGGCCAGACAGCAGCCAACAGCGACCAGCACCAGCCGGCACGTCCGAGGCGCCCTGTCGCTCGCCGCGCCGTGCGGGACGTTCTCATAACACGGCGCGTGCGACGCCGAGCGTCAGCCGGCCAACACTCCGACCATTTGTCAGCAGATGGTGGAGCCTGCTATTAGTCAGGACAAAACAGGCAATAAACATGCCCAGAACACCAGAGAAAGGTCATGCCGTCACCGCCGCCGCACAGAAAAGACGAAGAGCTGGTGGCAGCGGAAGGGAGTGCAGGCCATCCGCACATCCCAGCATCGCGGGCAGATATTGCCGGGATGCTGACGGCATAGCCGAAACGCTCTGCGCTCTCGAATGAAGAGAAGTCAACTGCCAGCAACACCTGCACAACGACTTAGATGTAGCCAACTCTACCAGGATGTTCTACCCATTCAAGTGTATGTACAACCACAGGCACGACGTCCTCGAAGAAGGAACAAGCTCGCCAGAACTCCAAAGAACGGGCAAACCCAGTCCACAACCGGCCGGCTAAAAGCACATACCAATCTACCGACACCAGGAGGCCGACGGGAGCGATCACACACGGTCACATTCCCGCCGGCAACCGAAAGCTCAGCGAGGGGAGGGGAGGAGAGGTTGGGGAGCGCGTGATAGGGGAGAGACGTCGGGGAGGCCGGCCGGTCACAGTCCGAACTACATGCTAGTCGGCATGCAGCTGCTACCCGTGTCGACATCGTTGCCCACCTGGCCACCTGTTTGAGAGCGTGCAGCCGAGACCGGACAGACCACGAGACCAGAGGATGGTCGAAGACCGACGAGGGACGGCCGGAAGACCAAATGGAGAGGGACGGAAGACCAGAGGGCGAACAGGAATCCACAGGAACAACAGACCAGATGGGGAAAGGAATCGGCAATAACAGGAGACCAGATGGCGATTGGGAGGCCAGATGACGGACAGGAACCCACAGGAATAACAAGAGATCAGGGGACGGATGGGATGCCAGAGGATGGGTCTATATTCACATGAATAACAGGAGACCAGAGGGCGGGTGGGAGGCCAGAGAGCAGACGGAGGACCACGGCACGGACGGCAGACCCAGAGAACAGACGGGAGGCCAGAGGAGACCAGAGGGCGGGTGGGAGGCCAGAGAGCAGACGGAGGACCACGGCACGGACGGCAGACCCAGAGAACAGACGGGAGGCCAGAGGAGACCAGAGGGCGGGTGGGAGGCCAGAGAGCAGAGGAGGACCACGGCACGGACGGCAGACCCAAGAGAACAGACGGGAGGCCAGAGGAGACAGGGGGGGTGGGAGGCCAGAGAGCAGACGGAGGACCACGGCACGGACGGCAGGCCCAGAGAACAGACGGGAGGCCAGAGGATGAGGGATGGGGATGACCAGAGGGCGGGTGGGAGGCCAGAGAGCAGACGGAGGACCACGGCACGGACGGCAGACCCAGAGAACAGACGGGAGGCCAGAGGAGACCAGAGGGCGGGTGGGAGGCCAGAGAGCAGACGGAGGACCACGGCACGGACGGCAGACCCAGAGAACAGACGGGAGGCCAGAGGATGAGGGATGGGGTATGACCAGAGGGCGGGTGGGAGGCCAGAGAGCAGACGGAGGACCACGGCACGGACGGCAGACCCAGAGAACAGACGGGAGGCCAGAGGATGAGGGATGGGGTATGACCAGAGGGCGGGTGGGAGGCCAGAGAGCAGACGGAGGACCACGGCACGGACGGCAGACCCAGAAAAGACGGGAGGCCAGAGGAGACCAGAGGGCGGGTGGGAGGCCAGAGAGCAGACGGAGGACCACGGCACGGACGGCAGACCCAGAGAACAGACGGGAGGCCAGAGGATGAGGGATCGGGGATGCCGGAAGGCTGACACGAGGTCGGGGAACGGACGAGGGTGGGTGAAGGAGCTTACTACCACCGCATGGTTTTAGACGGTTAAAATCATAGCTCAACCTTTGCCTACAGGTAACATTTCGGCAGCCTTTCAGTCCGAGCCGATGTTTGCCACCCACCGCCATTTCACCTTTAACTGAGATAGAGCAGCGAGACGAAAAACCAATGGGTTGCATATCGCAAGACGTCTTCACGATACACTATTTCTATACTCTCGGCCAGTCAGTGATTTCTCATGGTCGGTCAAAGGTCAAACAGTGACTCCTCCAGCCGGTGAAAGGCCAATGTCTCCTAGCCTGCTCGACTTGAACGTGCACCACATCTTTTGAGACAGAACCGCCAATTACGCACCAGAGTACAGCTTTGGTTCGTGTAACTGTATTGGCATTTCATTTGGCCTCCTAACGTGCGTGGCTAACGGGTCAGGTCAGGTTCAGTCCCCGCAGCTCACACAAAGCGTGCAATAGACACAGTAAAAGAAGCTGATTATCGTAGTGGATACCAAGACACCACGGTCTTGAAAATCACTTTCTTTTTATGTCCTTGAAAATAAACTGCCAAACAAATGTTGTAAACCCTGTGAAATGTCACGCGAGAAACAAATGCTCTCCGATTGGTTTCGTTTGGTGTAGTTAAGTCTGTTTTAGGGCACTATCTGATTGGTGTGACATTTGTCTGCACGCTGAGCTGTTCGAACTAGCCATTGTTGTTCGAAAATACGTCCGTCCCCATCCTGTTGGTCAGTTTTTTATGGGCTTCTTGGTGAGAGTGGATAACCGAAGGCTGAGGTATAGACTAAGTGTAATTTTGGAGCGATTTAAACGTCATTGTGTCCGCATTGCAGCCACCGAGTAGTTCAATAATAGTGAAAATGAGACATGGCGGAGTTAGATGGCGGAGTAACTGCCATATAGTAGATGTAGTAGATGGCAGTCGCGTTGTCAGTGACACCGAAGGACAAATGCGGCCAATAGTGAAATTTATATGAGAGATCGTGGGAAGGCGGTGCAAAGGCTGGTATGTGGGACAATATCGGTATGTGGAGCAGTATGTGGGACAATATCTGGTCATTGGATAACGGAAGGCTATATATATATTTTTAATGACAAGAACTGGACGGATAATTGAGCCGGTGCAAAGTTAATGAGTGGTGGAGGAGAAGAGCACGGTGGTCTCTGGTCAATAACCGGCGGAGACATACTGGACGGGAACGCGGACCGCCGGCGAGCCGGGCCGCAGCGGCGCGGACCTGCTGGACGTGGCCGACGTGACACGTGCGGGGCGGGGCAGCGCCAGTACCGAGAAATACCGCCGGACACCGTGCGACCGCACGGACACGTGCGGTGGAGACGCGGCGGTACCGGCCACGGCCGTCACGGCCGACACGCGCCGCGTTACCTGCAGACCCGTCAGACTGTGACTGCGCTGGTGAAGAGCCGAGCCCTGCTTGGGGTCGACGTCGCCGGCCGGCGGCGGCGGCGGCAGGTAACTGTCCACCTATAGGTGAGGTCAGGTCAACACAGCGTGCCCGCCCGCCGGTCCGGCCGACACAGCGGCACCTTCCCACAAGTCGGATCAACATAACGCCGTCCCACAGGTTACGCACACACAACAGCTGTGTCCTATAGGTGAGGTCAGGTCAACACAGCGTGCCCGCCCGCCGGTCCGGCCGACACAGCGGCACCTTCCCACAAGTCGGATCAACATAACGCCGTCCCACAGGTTACGCACACACAACACAGCTTCGCACACGTTAGACCAACAACATACACTATGTCGTCCACATTTCCACAGGTCAAGTCGAAACAACACAGGCTCACGCCCATACCCAGTGAGGGCAGGCCAATACGGCATTCCCTTCCGAACAAAGCATATATATTTATCGCGCTAGAGCATTTTCATTACGAGCCTGTCCGACATTCAAAGCAAAGCCCGTGCGAATCTGCTGCGGTATATATAGGAACACAGTTTATATAAATGAACCGACTCGGTCAAATCGCTACGCTTCTCAAAACATTAATAACTCCTGCGACGCTTTAGTCCTTCTTAATCACAATTAGGACTAATCCAACACTGCTTCCCAACGAGTACTGGCAATATTTTCAAGCGGGAAGGGTTGTGTGGCAGGAAGTTTCGCGCCAGTACGGCGCGCCGCCCCGCCAATCATTGATCTCCAGGAAACCAGCATCTATGTCACCACGGGTTGCCAAAACAGGACAGCTGCGATCACTAGGGTGCGCGTCGCGCCGTACGGGTGTTGCAAGTGCTACCAAAGAACATTTACATTGAACAGAGACTACAATTACTTCAGAGTAAATATTCTGATAAAACCTTCAGGAAGATCAAAACTTAGAGAGATGGTTTAAATGTGGGAAAGAAGGCAGCACTTCAACATTCCAACGCAAAACTATTAAGGTTTCAGAGGCACGATGATCAAGTCAAGTCGTGTTGTTGTTGTTGTTGTGTTGTTGTGTTGTTGTTATTGTCATCGCTCATATCATCTTCTTTTCGCACATTCATGTCAACAGACTTGCTATGACGTCATTCTCTCTCGCTTGCACAAACCCCCACTACTCTATACATCAAGGAGCAATAATCTACCCTAAAAATACTACACCACCTAATTATGCTAAAATGTCCAAAATGAAACCAATTTCTACTACAGCCAAGGTCTCCATACATCACAGTCTGTAGTTCATAACCATGTATGACAGGTCAACACCAACCACACTCTTCAAACGTTCATGTTAATGTAACACACCATTCCATCAATAATCCAAGAGGTCCGGTCAATATCGAAAACTCCCCCTCAGATACCACATGAAGGCCCCACACACTCTGCATATGTCAGGTCAATGCAACACACCTCTCATCCATGGTCCAAGAGGCCCGGTCAACACCTAAAACTCCCCCTCAGATACCACATGAAGGCCCCACACACTCTGCATATGTCAGGTCACTGCAACACACCTCTCATCCACGGTCCAAGAGGCCCGGTCAACACCTAAAACTCCCCTCAGATACCACATGAAGGCCCCACACACTCTGCATATGTCAGGTCAATGCAACACACCTCTCATCCATGGTCCAAGAGGCCCGGTCAACACCTAAAACTCCCCCTCAGATACCACATGAAGGCCCCACACACTCTGCACATGTCAGGTCAATGCAACACACCTCTCATCCATGGTCCAAGAGGCCCGGTCAACACCTAAAACTCCCCCTCAGATACCACATGAAGGCCCCACACACTCTGCATATGTCAGGTCAATGCAACACACCTCTCATCCATGGTCCAAGAGGCCCGGTCAACACCTAAAACTCCCCTCAGATACCACATGAAGGCCCCACACACTCTGCACATGTCAGGTCAATGCAACACACCTCTCATCCATGGTCCAAGAGGCCCGGTCAACGCCTAAAACTCCCCTCAGATACCACATGAAGGCCCCACACACTCTGCATATGTCAGGTCAATGCAACACACCTCTCATCCATGGTCCAAGAGGCCCGGTCAACACCTAAAACTCCCCCTCAGATACCACATGAAGGCCCCACACACTCTGCATATGTCAGGTCAATGCAACACACCTCTCATCCATGGTCCAAGAGGCCCGGTCAACACCTAAAACTCCCCCTCAGATACCACATGAAGGCCCCACACACTCTGCATATGTCAGGTCAATGCAACACACCTCTCATCCACGGTCCAAGAGGCCCGGTCAACACCTAAAACCACCTCCTACAGCCCCCGTCAACACTACACACTCTGTATACGTCAGGTCAACGTAGCGCGCCATCCGTCCATATTCCCGCGGGCAATGTCAACACCATCCCCACTTCACCTACCAAGGTCAGTCCAAGTCAACACAAGGCACTCTCCCCGCCGGCATAGCTGGCGGTCGTGGCACAGACTTCACAGCCTATCTACCGACGCCACCACGACGCCGCCACCCAGGGCCACACAGCGGTGGCAGAAGCCGGACAGACACATGACAGACAGACAATCCACCAATATCTGGTAACCGGGTCAGCACCGTCTGATTAGCTGTCGGCAGTCGCAGCCGCAGCCTTGGCGCGCTTTCTCTGGGGCGTCCGCTGCCGTTGGGCCGCCTGCTGGTTGGTTGGTTGATTATTGGTTTTACGACACATCGACCGTTGAGTCATATAGCGTCGCCAATCTCTCACGCCGATTGGTCGAGGGCGAAGAGTAGCGACAGGTGAGACTCGTGCGCTCTCCGCTGAAGGAGCGTCCTTCGGGTATTCGTTTCGACTGGCCGCTTCTTACCTCGGACGATGGCCACTACCTCGGATGGTGGCCACTACCTCGGACAGTGACTACTACCTAGGACGGTGGCCACTACCTCGGACGATGGCCACTACCTCGGACGGTAGCCACTACCTCGGACAGTGGTCACTACCACGGACAGTGACTACTACCTAGGACGGTGGCCACTACCTCGGACGGTGGCCACCACCTCGGACGGTGGCCACCACCTCGGACGGTAGCCACTACCTCGGACGGTGGCCACTACCTCGGACAGTGACTACTACCTAGGACGGTAGCCACTACCTCGGACGATGGCCACTACCTCGGACGGTGGCCACTACCTCGGACGATGGCCACCACCTCGGATGGTCGCCACCACCTCGGATGGTCGCCACTACCTCGCACGGTAGCCACTACCTCGGACGGTAGCCACTACCTCGGACGGTAGCCACTACCTCGGACGGTGGCCACTACCTCGGACGGTAGCTACTACCTCGGACGATGGTCACTACCTCGGACAGTGACTACTACCTAGGGCGGTAGCCACTACCTCGGACGATGGCCACTACCTCGGACGATGGCCACCACCTCGGATGGTCGCCACTACCTCGGACAGTGACTACTACCTAGGACGGTGGCCACTACCTCGGACGGTGGCCACTACCTCGGACGATGGCCACCACCTCGGATGGTCGCCACTACCTCGGACGATAGCCACTACCTCGGGCGGTGGCCACTGCCTCTGACGGTAGCCACTACCTCGGACGGTGGCCACCACCTCTGACGGTCGCCACTACCTCGGACGGTAGCCACTACCTCGGACGGTGGCCACCACCTCTGACGGTGGCCACTGCCTCGGACGGTAGCCACTACCTCGGATGGTCGCCACTACCTCGGACAGTGACTACTATCTAGGACGGTGGCCACTGCCTCGGACGGTGGCCACTGCCTCGGACGGTGGCCACTGCCTCGGACGATGGCCACCACCTCGGACGATGGCCACCACCTCGGATGGTCGCCACTACCTCGGACGGTAGCACTACCTCGGGCGGTGGCCACTGCCTCGGACGGTAGCCACTACCTGAGACGGCACGTCTCCAAGACGATCGCTCGGCACCGACCAGCGACCCCCCCGCCCCCCACGCGCTAGCTGTCTCTGACCTGGTCCATTTTGACGGCACGTGCTATGACCGGCGACGCGTTGGCGCTGGTGGTCGGTGTGGAGGTGGTGCCATTGGTGGCTGTACTGGCCGGCGCGTGCCGAGCCGCCTCCTTTATCTCCTGGAACTTCTCGATGAACTGTCGACAGAACGGCATCACTTTCATGCGGCGGCGCGCCAACGCAAAGAACAACACCGGGAGGCGAGGCAGGACGCGGAAAGACAAACACGGTCCATCGACATGACTTCGGGGTGGAGTCTGTACCCAGCTGAGGCACGAGTGGTTCCATCGACATGACTTCGGGGTGGAGTCTGTACCCAGCTGAGGAACGAGTGGTTCCATCGACGTGACTTCGGGGTGGAGTCTGTACCCAGCTGAGGAACGAGTGGTTCCATCGACATGACTTTGGGGTGGGTCTGTACCCAGCTGAGGCACGAGTGGTTCCATCGACGTGACTTCGGGGTGGAGTCTGTACCCAGCTGAGGAACGAGTGGTTCCATCGACATGACTTCGGGGTGGGGTCTGCACCCAGGTGAGGCACGAGTGGCAACCGTTCTATCTATAGGACCCGACACACTGTACCTCATTTGGATGCAAATGGAAAGCATTCAAAACAAATCACACGGCTTCACGGCATTTTCATGACATGGATGCCCCTTTGCCATACACTAACATAATGCATCGTTTCGTTGTACATACACGGCCAACATATCCAAAGCGAGAGACATCATGCCATCGACGCCTAAATAACCAATATTCTACATAGCCGTGCAAAATGTATGTAAATCAAGCAGCAACACTACACTTCACCGGATATTCATGGTGGCGCAAAACCGCTCTGGTGACCGCTGGACGAACGTGGCGGGGAAGTACAGGTGACGACAGGACGAACGTGACGAGGAAGTACAGGAGACGGCCGGACGAACGTGCCGGGGAGGTACAGGTGACGGCTGGACGAACGTGACGGGGAAGTACAGGTGACTGCAGGACGAACGTGACAGGAAGTACAGGTGACGGCAAGACGAACGTGACGGGGAAGTACAGGTGACGGCCGGACGCACGTGACGGGGAAGTACATGTGACTGCAGGACGAACGTGACGGGGAAGTACAGGTGACTGCAGGACGAACGTGACGGGGAAGTACATGTGACGGCCGGACGAACGTGACGGGGAAGTACAGGTGACTGCAGGACGAACGTGACGGGAAGTACAGGTGACTGCAGGACGAACGTGACGGGAAGTACAGGTGACGGCCAGACGAACGTGACGGGGAAGTAAAGGTGACGGCAAGACGAACGTGAAGGGATAGTACACATACACACATTCACATACATCAGACGCCAGCAGCATTGAAAGATGCCATCTGTACGACACAGGCAGAACCATCGCTATGGTGGTCCGGCACCAAATCACTGAATTATTGTACATTACACCCCCCCCCCCCATCTCTCCTTGAAGCCACCGCCCTCATCGACATTCGACAACTATCACCCCACCCCCTCACCCGCGCCATGTATTATCACCTCATACACACTTAGCAACTGAACTCGTCTCCCTCTCCAAGGCGTTGCCCTTATCGGTGCTCAATAACTGCCACCCAACAACTGAACCCGTCTCCCACTCCCAAGACGCTGCCCTCATAGACATTCAAAACCTCCTCCGTCACGGAGACTCATCGGCACTCAACAACCGAATCCATCTCGCCCTCCCTCACCGACATTCAATAATGGTCACCCATCCCCCGCCACGGAACTGACCTATCAACACTCAGCAACTGAACCAGTCTCTCCCTCCAAGACACTGCCCTCACCAACATTCAATACCCCCCCCCTCACGTCATCGATCCTCAACAACCTCCCCTCCCCCCTCCCCACGACACTGCCCTAATCGACATTCAATAACCAGCACCGCCTCTCTCCCCCGCCACTGAGCTGGCCCCATCGACGCTCAACTAAGTCTCTGTCTCTCTGTCTCTGCCCTCCTCCACACAGCCGTCATTGACATCCAACAACTATCATCCTCTGCCCCGCCACAGTGCTGACCACATCAACACTCAATAGCTGAGCTATTGAGTGTTTTAGCTAGCTATTACTCAATACCTAGGTCAGCAGTCGCCGGCCGTCAGCGGACAGTCGGGGCCGCCAGGCACACAAGGAGGTCGGCAGTCGGGACCGCCAGACACACACGGAGGTCAGCAGTCGCCGCCATCAGCGGACAGTCGGGGCCGCCAGGTACACAGGGAGGTCATCAGTCGCCTACCGTCAGGTACACAGGGAGGTCAGCAGTCGCCTACCGTCAGGCACACAGGGAGGTCAGCAGTCGCCTGCCGTCAGGCACACAGGGAGGTCAGCAGTCGCCTACCGTCAGGCACACAGGGAGGTCAGCAGTCGCCTACCGTCAGGCACACAGGGAGGTCAGCAGTCGCCGGCCGTCAGGTACACAGGGAGATCAGCAGTCGCCTGCCGTCAGGCACACAGGGAGATCAGCAGTCGCCTACCGCCAGGCACACAGGGAGGTCAGCAGTCGCCTACTGTCAGGCACACAGGGAGGTCAGCAGTCGCCTACCGTCAGGCACACAGGGAGGTCAGCAGTCGCCTGCCGTCAGGTACACAGGGAGGTCAGCAGTCGCCTGCCGTCAGGTACACAGGGAGATCAGCAGTCGCCTGCCGTCAGGTACACAGGGAGATCAGCAGTCGCCTGCCGTCAGGCACACAGGGAGATCAGCAGTCGCCTACCGCCAGGCACACAGGGAGGTCAGCAGTCGCCTACTGTCAGGCACACAGGGAGGTCAGCAGTCGCCGGCCGTCAGGTACACTGGGAGGTCAGCAGTCGCCTACTGTCAGGCACACAGGGAGATCAGCAGTCGCCTACCGTCAGGCACACATGGAGGTCAGCAGTCGCCGGCCGTCGGGCACACAGGGAGGTCAGCAGTCACCTACTGTCAGGCACACAGGGAGGTCAGCAGGCGCCGGCCGTCAGCCGAGCGGCCAGTACTGGCTACCGCCCAGCCGCCTCAACACAGGGGCGGAGGACTTGCCCTGTCCATTGTCCACCAGACCGGGTCACCCAGACTACACCATTCACACCACCAGTCAGTACACAACACTCCTGGCGGGAAATCACTCCAAACCATAAACAAAGATCCCTCAAAGATCCCTGCCACCAAATCAGGCTAGTCCCGCCGGTCAACCACATACGTCTGCTTGTTACAATGACCCCGGCCGGTGCACCACAGCTGCCATCCGTGGCCGTGACAATGATCGGTACACCACATACCTATGGCTGCGACCCTGACCACGGTCGGGCCACCATATACCTATGGCTGTGACCCTGACCCCGGCCGGTGCACCACATACCTATGGCCCTATGGCTGTGACCATGACCCCGACCGGTACACCGCATACCTATGGCTGTGACCCTGACCACGGTCGGGCCACCATATACCTATGGCTGTGACCCTGACCCCGGTCGATGCACCACATACCTATGACCCTATGGCTGTGACCCTGACCCCGACCGGTGCACCGCATACCTATGACTGCGACTCTGACCCTGGCCGATGCGCCACATACCTATGGCCATATGGCTGTGACCCTGACCCCGACCGGTGCACCGCATACCTATGACTGTGACTCTGACCACGGCCGGTACACACGCATGGCTGCCCCGCTGGGGGTCCCCTGTGGCGACTACCCGCCACCACCACCCGGCGGCGCACCGAGCCAGGAGGCGGCCGGCGCGGATGGTGTCGCTGCACGCTACCTTGTTCAGCTCGGCCTCAGTGCCGAAGCCCAGACCATACACGGTGTTGGCGCGCACGTCCGACCACTGGCCGAACTTCTGCGACGTCTTGGTGAACGTCATGTTGGGCGTGATGGTCGAGTTGATGACCGCCTGCGAACGCGACACACGGGGTCAGTGGGGCAAACGAGCACCGCTGGCCGAACGGTATCGGCTTGGCTGAGGGTATCAGTCTGACTGACGACATCAGTCGGCCTGGACGTTCAGTCGTCCGTTGTCTGACTGAGGTCGGTCTGACCGAGAGATCGGCCCGAGGCGGGATCTCACTAAGCGGACAACGGAGCCCGACTTGGCCAGACCGGTACCAGCCAGCCTAACCCATTATCAATGACCAGCCCGCATCACCCATTGCACATCTGCGATATTTTCAGCTGATAAAAGTCATGACGACGCCAAGCTTTATGGTACCCATCGATCACTGGAAGCGAACATACCCGCCAGGCAGGTGAGCAAAAGCCCACAAATGTCCGGTCCTCAGTTGATAAAGGTTCTCAATGCGCCCGCTGCTGTGCTGGCCTGGTTGACTTGGCTCCGGTAGTGTGTGCGCGTGTGGAAGGAGGAGGGAGACAAGCGTGGACCGCCTCGATCGGTCGGTCGGTGCCTGCCCGCCAAACGTTCCGTGCGGCGACGCAGCGTCAGCGGGCCAGACGGAATTAGCGCGACTGCGATCACGCAGGTCGGGAAACCGATTCGCACCGGACCAGGGTCGGCGTGAGTCGGGATCGTTACGGTGCTGTTGTTGTTGTTGTTAGGGTTTTTGGGCGCATCAACTGCATTGGTGCCCGATGAGATGGACCGGAACAGCCAACATAGACAGTGTTGGCTAGAGTGACTGGAGCGACCAGAGTGACCAGAGTGACTAGAGCGACCAGAATGACAGTGACCAGAGGTGATGGGTCAAAAGTGACGGGAGTGGGAGTCAAAGGTGGCCAGAGTGACTAGAGCGACCAGAACCACCAGAGTGATCAGAGTGACCAGAGCGGGCGAGAGGTGATGGGCTCGACAGAACTGCGATGCAGTGGTCGGACGCGGACAGCGGCCAGAATGATGGCAACGGCAAGACTGATGTTTTGTCTCCGCCGCCAACCGTTATCAGGCCACCAGAGGTTCCCTGATCCCGCGACTCAACGAAGGATGAAACTTAATGCTAACAAAAACGTCGAGTTGAGGTATTTAATGGAAAACGATCAAATATCACAGAAAGCGAAAGTTCCATCTTGGGTAGGTTCAAGTGCCAATAAGAATGCTGAAATGGGCTACACGGTAAAGAAGCACACCACTGCTAGTAAATGTCGGCTATTCTGAAAAAAAACAGAATCTACCGTGACCAATGTTAATAGGTTGTGATGACACGACGATCTGCCGTGACCAATTTTAGTGAGTTGGTAGTAACACGACAATCTACCGTGACCAATGTTAGTAGGTTGGTAGTGACACGAAATGATACTCCAAAGTCGAGCGCTTCTCTACTCGCGTTTGCCGTATGCCTATTCGGACAAGCGGGAGCTTGCTACTGGAGAAATTGCGCGCGGTGAGATGAGGGGGGGGGGACTGTACCGGTGACAATGCCTAAGGACTAACATCTGCCTTGGAACACTGATGCACACTGGAGAGGACTGTTGCGAATCGATTGTAGGGAGAGAGCGCTGTGAATTTGTGGAACGGGCGACTGAGAAAATGGAGAGTAGGAGATGGGACAGATGTGGACAGAGCACAGGGCGCTGCTGTCGACTGCGGAGCAGGCAACGTTGCTGGCTCCTGCTGGGAGATGGGAGGGGTCAAATTAGAGCTGGAAGATGGGGGATGGGTGAAGTTAGAGCAGTGGCTGGCATCGACCCGCGCTGAAAGTGGTTGGAGAGCACAGCCGGATACCGACTCGCCCGGCTCCCGCTGGGAGGTGGCTGGAGCTGGAGCAGTGGTTGTTGGTGTAATTGGGGCTGGAGTAGTGGTGAGCACCTACTCCTGCTGGGGTAGTTGGGGCTGGAGTAATGGTGGGCACCTACTCCTGCTGGGGTAATTGGGGCTGGTGTAGTGGTGAGCACCGACTCCTGGTGGGGTAGTTGGGGCTGCAGTAGTGGTGGGCACGACTCCACCGATTCATGCTGTTGCAAGTGGAGCAGGTGAGGGTGTCGGAGGCTCGGCTGACCCCGGCAGACTCTATCTACCACGTACGGCAGACCGCAGACCAACCGCGCTACCGCTCGTCTCCGCCTTAATAGGCCGACAGCGTGAGAGAGACCGTATCTGTCACTCGCTGACCTTTCAGCGCCATTGGTCTGCACATACCGAGGTGTGGCGGGCGCCCAACCGACGGAGGTGTGGCGAGCGCCGCAGCCGACGGAGGTGTGGCGGGCGTCGCAGCCGACCGAGGTGTGGCGGGCGCCCAACCGACCGGGGCAGGGCGGTTGTCTCAGACGACCGAGGTGTGGCGGTTGTCTCAGCCGACCGAGGTGTGGCCACGGTTGAACAAATAGGCTGTTCCTTGACTTTTGTCGCACAGAACATTGTACTCTTCGGAAACAATCCTTTCCCTTTTCATGCCGGAAAGTTGAACGTTATTGTTTGACAATGGCTGTCAACTTACCGATCGTTGATAGCATGCCCAACATTCACTGGGAAATACAAAAAGAAATTTCTGATGCAGCAAAGAAGAACAAATCCTGTTTGCATTGGATGACAAAATTAATCCTCTCCACATCCATAATCCAAATATATAAATCCAACCCTTGGTGTGGCGGATGTCACAACAGGCTAAGGTGTGGAGGGGCGCCCCCCCAACTGACAGAGGTGTGGCGGGGTCCTCAACCGACCGAGGTGTGGCGGGTATCACAACTAACCAGCGTGGAGCGGTTGTCTCAAACGGCCAAGATGGGGCGGGTGTCACAAAATGCCGATGTGTAGAGGGGCGCACAACCGACAGAGGCGTGACAGATGTCGGTTGGTTGGTTATTGGTTTTTACGACACGTCGACCGTTGAGTCATATAGCGTCGCCAATCTCTCACGCCGATTGGTCGCGGGCGAAGAGTAGCGACAGGTGAGATTCGAAGCGTGACAGATGTCACAACAGGCCGAGGTGTAGAGGGGCGCACAACCGACAGAGGCGTGACAGATGTCACACAAGGCCGAGGTGTAGAGGGGCGCACAACCGACAGAGGCGTGACAGATGTCACACAAGGCCGAGGTATAGAGGGGCGCACAACCAACAGAGGCGTGACAGATGTCACAACAGGCCGAGGTGTGGAGGGGCGCACAACCGACAGAGGCGTGACATGTCACAAAATGCCGAGGTGTAGAGGGGCGCACAACCAACAGAGGCGTGACAGATGTCACACAAGACCGAGGTGTAGAGGAGCGCACAACCGACAGAGGCGTGACAGATGTCACAAAAGGCCGAGGTGTGGAGGGGCGCACAACCGACAGAGGCGTGACAGATGTCACAACAGGCCGAGGTGTAGAGGGGCGCACAACCGACAGAGGCGTGACAGAGGCATGACAGATGTCACACAAGGCCGAGGTGTAGAGGGGCGCACAACCGACAGAGGCGTGACAGATGTCACAACAGGCTGCGTGGCGGGTCGCCCCAACCGAGAGCCTGCCACCATCCGTAGGGACCGACAGCCAAATAGTGGCACGCACACGCACACAAACGCATGCCGGTCAGGGAGGGGAGACAAGCATCAACACACAATCCGGAATGAAGCACTCACGTGGCGCGCAGTATAGTCGGACCGGCACTCATATGACAGCAGCATTGTATGGTGCATACACTCGATAATCCCTCTGTATATGCCACATTGTAATGCTAATTTGTAAGATGTACTGAACATATTTCCTAATACGTACCAAAATCATACAGCTACTAGCTTAATCCAAGCACGCCATATCTCCTATTATCAAGTCCCCAATAGACATCGACTATTAGAAAAACACTGCCACTAGGATACTGGCGAGATCGCAGCCGATCTTTGAGTCAGGGGGAGGGTTGGGGCCGAGAAAGAGGTTAGGGTCGATGTGGGCAACCAACAGCTACTCGCAAAGATACATGGGTGACAACAGGCCAAGTTAGCTGGCCGGCACCAGCCAGTCACCGCATGGTGACCGAAGCAGTTGGACAACAGGCCAGGTTAGCTGGCCGGCACCAGCCAGTCACCGTGTGGTCGCCTCAGAAGTTGGACAACAGGCCAGTTTAGCTGGCCGGCACCAGCCAGTCACCGTGTGGTCGCCTCAGAAGTTGGACAACAGGCCAGGTTAGCTGGCCGGCACCAGCCAGTCACCGTGTGGTGGCCGGAGCAGTTGGACAACAGGCCAGGTTAGCTGGCCGGCACCAGCCAGTCACCGTGTGGTCGCCTCAGAAGTTGGACAACAGGCCAGGTTAGCTGGCCGGCACCAGCCAGTCACCGTGTGGTGGCCGGAGCAGTTGGACAACAGGCCAGGTTAGCTGGCCGGCACCAGCCAGTCACCGTGTGGTCGCCTGAGAAGTTGGACAACAGGCCAGGTTAGCTGGCCGGCACCAGTCAGTCACCGTATGGTGGCCGGAGAAGTTGGACAACAGGCCAGGTTAGCTGGCCGGCACCAGCCAGTCACCGTGTGGTGGCCGGAGCAGTTGGCTGCATTAGGAGGTAGCGGCCTGGCGCTGGGTCATCCATCAGCCGAGTGGCAGCTGCTCGCGCCAATAGCAGGGCTCAGTGACGGTGGTATGTCTCAGTCTCCACACCACACCCCCACCGTCGCAATGCCGCTGACCCACTGCAGCACTAACGCCAGCTGACCTGACCTGATCCGGAGAAGCGTCTCCACATCACAACATTAATGTCAGGGCTGGCCCGGTCACAGTACTGGCCGCAGTTCTGACCTGACTGACGTGACACCGAGAACAGCGTCTCCACATCACACCATTACTGATATCAGGGCCCACTCAGGCACAGTCATCAGCTCGGACGTCGACAACCCATCTGTCTTCTTTGCCACCGGTGGCTTAATTTGACCTGACCTGACCAGGAACACACCCAGGCTTTCACACCGTCGGCTATCGCCACCAGCCATTTTCTTCTTAATAAACGGCCCACCCATGGTGGTAGTGGAGCCACGAACGGGCTGATCGGAAAGTCGCTTGTATAAAGCCCGGTGACACGGTGTACGCTGCGGTGAGTATGAGGTCCCCGTGGCCACTCCGTTGACACGGTGTGCGCTGCGGTAAATGTGAGGTCCCCGTAGCCACCCCGTTGACACGGTGTACGCTGCGGTGAGTGTGTAGCCCCGTAACCACTCCGTTGACACGGTGTACGCTGCGGTGAGTGTGTAGCCCCGTAACCACTCCGTTGACACGGTGTGCGCTGCGGTGAGTGTGTAGCCCCGTAACCACTCCGTTGACACGGTGTGCGCTGCGGTAAATTTGAGGTCCCGTAGCCACCCCGTTGACACGGTGTACGCTGCGGTGAGTATGTAGCCCCGTGACCACTCCGTTGACACGGTGTGGGCTGCGGTAAAAGGTCCCCGTGGACACTCCTTTGGCACGGTGTGCGCTGCGGTAAATGTGAGGTCCCGTGGACACTCCGTTGACACGGTGTACGCTGCGGTAAGTGTGTAGCCCCATGACCACTCCGTTGACACAGCGTGTGCTGCGGTGAGTACAGCCGGACAGCAGCCAGTCCCGATCAATATGGGGCAGCGGCGGGCGGTGGCGGGCGGTGGCGGGCGGCGGCGGGCGGCGGCGGGCGGGCCGGCCGCCTGGGAGCGCGGCTGAGGATGGCCGCCGCGTGCTGCCGGTCGCACCACGACCTCTCAAGCACGTGGAGACCGTCGTCACGTCACTACGTCCTGACAAGGTCGAATCGGTTGGCCAGATTGCTGTCGAAGGCCGCGCCGGCTTCGTACCGAGGCCCCACGTGACGCCAGCCCAGAGTGCATGGGGCGGGGATTGAATGTTCCGATGGTTTCATGGCGACCGACCACATTGGCGTCCACCTGCAGTGAGGCAGCCTCTCCCGGGCGGCTTGAGATGTTCTCGTATGGCTAAGGTCATTTGACCCATTTGATGGCAGGTGACCTACCTCCTTGTAGTTAGCTTGACTGTTTGGGGTCGAATGACGTCACCACCCGGGACGAGGGGAATAGTTATCATCTCCCCCCCCCCCCACTACACACACAGAGATGCAATGTGGATCAGCACCCCTACGTCAGCAGTCTCTAGTGGTACTATACCACTGATGGGATCCATTTCAATCCCCGTGCTACCTACGACCTTTGACTAGCATCCAAATGGCAGGGCATCATTATCCCACATATGGCACAACATCCACTAGTCTCGGTATGTCAATGAAGAAAGACTTTGAGTTGAGTATTACACCACTGATGCGGGACACTAAGTTTACATACACTTACTGGCACAAGATCACCACATCATTGTCGAGAGCCGAGGCGGCAGGAGGCAGTCATTATCATAGTAGACCACCGCCGATGACCACGTGGACAATGGGCAGCACAGAGGCGATCCGAGATATCACCCTCACATCACCGTGATCAGGCTAGCGGACACCAGCCGAGCCCACATCAACACCGTCAATCAGACGGTCCGGACACCACAGAGCAGCCTGGCGCAGACAGCATGGAAATATACTTACACTCACAGCACAAGCTTATATTTATGTGCAACTTCCACTGACTCGCGTCAACTGCGACCGAGAAACAGTGAGGTGCAACACACATACCAGGATAGGGTGCCAAATGGGCGCGAGACGAGCACAAGTATCAAAACACGGGAGGTGAAGTCGAACCTCCGCGTGCATCAGTCGTGCCAGGCGCATTATCTTGGGTGTTTAAACAGCCACGAGTCTTCCAGCATGTGTGCAGAGCTAAAGCGATTTCCTATGCGATACATTCCCTAAATTGCATTGCTAAAAGCAGAAGTAAAAAGCGTCACTCAGACTCCTGGCCCACACTGTCGGAACCGAATATCCAGATCCGCCGACACCCGTTAGAGCCACAGACAGCTACCAACCGTTGAAAGCTGATCGGGTGGATGTTTAAAAGGCACGTCGTCTGCACGAGACCACACGATATGTACAATGTCGCCGTGATGCATCCAATATCGGCCACCGCCGAGGCGATCATCGGAAATCATCGGGTGTCGGCCAATAAAGCGCCCCGGCAACGCCGAGAAGCAGCACTGGGGCCAGGTTGCATACGTATTAGCTCCAGAGTTAGCACTGATATCCACGCATCGCTGCCTCGACCGGTGAACATTAACTGATGTAGTGAGCCATTCCAGAGTTCAACCTAGTGTATTCGCATCGATACACGCATGATTTAATCTTTGAGACACGCAATCACTATTGGAAGCATCAATGAAGTAAGTGCTGTTGCGCGCCACGCAGCTTGAAATGTCCTACAAATCACAAACATGCTTGTACACATTATGCTATTTGAAAGGCATCTACGATATAAAAAGATCAGAATTCGTATTCCGATCAGAAAGCCAGCTGATAATTATTTTGACCACAGGCCGTCCGAGGCATCAGCGGAATCGTCAGACATTGCGCTGAGGTCGGACGCCACACCACACACTTCACCTCAGCCCTAATATACTTGGCGAAAGGTCACCGCTCCGGCGTCAGCGACCAGTCTTTCCCACGGCCGACACGCTCAACAGCTGACAAATGGCGTGACCAACACGCTGGCATTACCGCACTCCGTTATTCCAGGGCACATCCCGCGAACAGCATACAGCATTGTCGTCGCTTCCTAATCACCAGCCAACTGCTACGCAAACGCAAGCACAATTACATTGTATATGGACGGCTGGACGGGTGAAGGAACGGGTGGACGGGTAGATGGGTGGTAGGATTAATGGGGTAAATGGTGGACGGATGGACGGGTGGATGGGTTCCCACCCGTCCGGAGCAATTGGTGGACGGGTGGTAGGCTTAATGGATGGACGGACAGATGGATGGAGTCAGTCAGAATAAGAATCGACCAATGTCTTAAAACTTGCTTTGTTTCAGACCAAGTGTCAACCAACACAAGGTGCGGTTAGAGGCGCTGCACGAGCGAGGGTGAGACGAGCTAAATGGTGCCCCGCTGCTCCCCTGCTGCAGGCGCAGGACCGGGCACCGTACCGCCATGTGCAGCTTGTGCAGCAAGCTGATAATTGCGATACGCGCTCGATCAACACATGAGCCATATTCCTGAAACAGTTCCTCCGATGTTGGCATACGTGCACTGAAAAACAATTCGCTTCAGTCGAACCTGGCTGCAATCTTGCCGAAATCTGGCTGATCTGCCGAACATGTGTACTCAGGCGCGCACCCAGGATTTTTCCATGGGGGACCCGGACCGAAAAGGGCACTTGACCGGCTCCAAAAGGGCACTTTGCGGCCCGGGGCACACTGGAAGGTTTGCTGACCGGGGGGGGCGTGAATTTTCCATGGGACACGTTATATGTTATAGCACCGAACCCTTGTATTTACAATAATATTTCCAAAAACATGCAGCCTGCTCACAATTCCTCCGTCATAATTCCTCCGTCACAATCCCTCCGTCACAATTCCTCCGTCATAATTCGCTGCATTTGTTGCAGGCAACCGGGGTGCCCGATTATGAATCATGGAACCTCAAAAGGGCCCACAGAGGCTTCACTTAAGGGACAGTTGCCTTGATTGCCCCTCCCCAGCACCAAGTCCTTGATATCAGTGCAACTAGGTAGGTACCTCCCTACTTATTGTAGCCTGCAGTTAATCTGTCCTTCTACTGAAAGGTAACCAGAATAGAGGTAGGTGGGAAACTAGGGTCTGGAGCATTCACAGCCTTTAAAAGTGCTATCTCGAACCAAGGCTGTTTCATAATAGGTTCAGGTAGATAGCTACAGGTACCCAGGTAGGTACTTTTTTATAAGGGCCTGAGCTACTGCTATCCAGACACCTGAGGAGGGTTACGCATGCGCAGACTGAAGAAGGTACATGAGCTTGAGACATAACAGCCCAGCGATTTATAGTTTCAGGGTGGTGTAGGTACCTATAAACATAAAATGCACATTTATGCCATCGTGCTTAACATCGTGCTTGTGCCCGCCTCAGCCTTGAATGGAGCTTCAGGCCGCTACAATTTTGGCGCGTAAATTGACTGAATACAATTTTTAATAAGAAACCCATGTTCGGCCAGATGTACCCAGAGCAAACGCGCAAGAAAGTCCAGCTGTTCACTGATGGAACACTGAAAAGTGAGATTTAAGCAAGGATTTTTTGGAGGCTGATACATTTTTTACGCCGAACCTAGGGGTAGGCGGGGTAGGTATGTATCGTTCGATCGTTTAGGCCAAGGCCGATGGGCACTTTTGCGCCCAAACCCAAAAGGGCACTTTCTGCCGAGGGACACTTCTCGATCTCGACCTAGGGAGAGGAAGCCGGGCCCCCTGGGCGCCACACACCGGTGCGCCTATAGGCACAGGCCACAGGACAGGGCACAAGGTAGGGCACAGGGCAGGGCACAGAGCAGGGCACAGGACAGGGCACAGGGCAGGGCAGGGCACAGGGCAGGGCAGGGCACAGGGCAGGGCATAGGGCAGGGCATAGGACAGGACTCAGGGCAGGGCACAGGGCAGGGCACATGGCAGGGCATAGGGCAGGGCATAGGGCAGGACACATGGCAGGGCAGAGTTCACGGTACAGCACAAGGCACAGGGCAGGGTACAGGGCAGGGCACAGGGCACACTAATTGGGACAGGCATAGGACAGGAAAGGGCACAGGGAATGTCATTTTTAGGCCAAAAGGGCAGTTTTGGGCCCAAAGGGCACCTTTGGCACAGGCGGGGCACATAAGGCAGGTGATTTTTTGGCTAAATTTGGGACATTCCGGCCAAGAGGGCACTTTTCGGTCAAAAGGGCGCTTTTGGCCAAAAGGGCACTTTGGTCTCATGGGGGGGCCCGGGCCCCCTGCCCCCCCCCCGGTGCGCCTATGTGTGTACTTATCTTACGCTTAAATGCGCTTTGTCGAATTGTTGAATTATCATAGGTACCATGTTTTCAAGGTGCTCAGCTTAGTTCATATGACATGCATCAGTTGAGCGCGGCACCCTCCATCGAACTGACTCCAGTCACGTAGCCGCCCGGTCTCGGGGCACGCGGGTCGAGTGGCATGACGATATAACCATGTGACGGGCTGCTGGCTGGCTGGCCTTAGTCTGTACCGGCTGGACCGGCAAGGAGAACATTGCGGTAAAAGTTGCTAATTAAAGACCTGGCCCAATTATGAGTGAAGTAATTAGGACTTCAAACACCGTACCAAAGCAAGTTATTATTGCCTCAAAAGCGTGACGTTCAGGCTGGGTCTGGTCGCTCAGATCACATTTTGTGCTGCATGCACGGGAGTGGGTTCGTTCAGGGCGCGGGCTCACTCGCAATAACAGCTGCTGCGACTCGAAAACTGACATTCGTCTGAAATCCTGAATGTATGCAAGTCGGTTCATTCCCCAAACCGACTGGAACACAAGTCTGGCCCTCAGGCGGCAAGGGCGCACCAATTATTAATTTTCTGTCGTAAGAATGGAAGAAAATTAAATGCGCAAAGCAACTGTGAAGCGAGAAACTTCGCAAGAGCTAGGCTTCTTGAGAATTAATTATTTCTGCTACCAGATTTGATGAAAGAATTTGACCAATTTGTGAACGAGCCAACAGGAAACGCAATATTCCGACCAGTGTACAAACACAAAACAGAAGTTGCTAAGATATGCAAGAAGAAAAGATCGTAAGTATGCCTCTGCTCGGGGTACGTTGCACACCGCTACCTACATTGGTCCACTAAATGTATGTCGACATATACTTTGGAACTGGAAGAAATCAGGTCCATAAGCACAAGGTGTTTAATAGACACCCTATGAGATGGAACCCAGTATAGATGTCTTTCCTGTTAATAGCCAATGTTTCGTCGCCAGCACCAGGAATGCTTTTGGTGGAGGGGCCTTGGAAATAAGTACCATATAAACATACGCTGTGCAACCGTTTGTGCCCATGTGCACGAGCGTGCACGCGATTAATCCATATTCCCGGGTACTCCCGAGGTTCGCGCCTGCCACACGCCATGATAACCAGGCGCCTGTGCGTACCTTTGTGCCCTCGACAGAGATGATGCGGTGAAGGTTGCGGGTGGAGTCGTAGAAGAAGGAGACCGAGACGGCAGACGCAGATGCTGGTATCCACGACCGCTTCGTCTTGGGGTCTATGTGGAATACGTGTGCCTTGCACGAGAATATGGGCTGCTCCCTGTGGCGGACAGATGAACATCCGTTATCTCGTAAGTTAGCCGATCACAGCACGTGGGCTGCCTGCGCCGAACAGACGCCATGGACGGACATGGGACCACAGTTAGCCGATCACAGCACGTGGGCTGCTGGCGCCGAACAGACGCCATGGACGGACATGGGACCATAGTTAGCCGATCACAGCACGTGGGCTGCTGGCGCCGAACAGACGCCATGGACGGACATGGGACCATAGTTAGCCCATCACAGCACGTGGGTTGTTGGCGCCGAACAGACGCCATGGACGGACATTGGACCATAGTTAGCCGATCACAAGACGTGGACTGTTGGCGCTGAACAAACAGACCACTGGTGGACGGACATGGGAGCACTGTTTCCCTATCATCAGACGTGGACTGCTGGCGCTGAACAAACATGACAGTAGTGGACGAAGACGTGGGAACATTGGTCATGCCGTCAACGGTCTACGGACCACACGGTGGCAGGCTGGCCAAATTCACTCACTCACTCACTCACTCACTCACCCACTCACTCGGATTCTCGTGCTGAGGACTAACGTGAGAATGATGGTCATGCCGTCAGCGGTCCACGGGGAACTGGTGCTCGTGCTGAGGACTAATGTGAGAATGATGGTCATGCCGTCAGCGGTCCACGGGGAACTGGTGCTCGTGATGAGGACTGACGTAGGAATGATGGCCATGCCGTCAGCGGTCCACGGGGAACGGGTGCTCGTGATGAGGACTGACGTAGGAATGATGGCCATGCCGTCGGCGGTCCACGGGGAACGGGTGCTCGTGCTGAGGACTGACGTAGGAATGATGGCCATGCCGTCGGCGGTCCACGGGGAACGGGTGCTCGTGCTGAGGACTGACGTAGGAATGATGGCCATGCCGTCGGCGGTCCACGGGGAACTGGCACCCGCTCTGAGGACTGACGTGAGGATGTCGGCTGCCTTTTGCAAACGACTAAAGGCAATGTCTGTAGGGAATAGGAGCAGTAGCAGGGAAAGTGGCCGTCACTAAACATGTTTAGGGTGCACATGTACTTTGGAGCCGCATACAAACAAGTTAAAGAGACACGCATGCTTCACGCCCTTCGATGACAGTGTAGCAGCGGAGTCTTGAGACACAGACACACTGGCATTGGAATACAGAGCAGCTTGTTGGTCACACCACACAGCCCGTGTGATTGTAACGGCTCAGCTCACGATGCTAAAGCAGCCCAACAAGCACCACTTGAAAACCACGGCCGCAACAGGTTTAGGTAATTTCAAACGCAATCTGGGAATTGGTGGTGTCGGTGATGCTTTTGCAGATACATTTCGTACATTTTTATTTTATATTTTAAATGTCACGTGACGTAACGTATATCATCGGGTTAACATCTGAAACACAGTGAAACACACGTCAAACTGTCTCCAGCACACAACAACACACAACACACAAGTTGAGAAAGGTGAACACCAAGCAGTTTTCGATATAAAAATGTTTACATGCTTTTGCATGTGGTGTCTATTTGACTATTTTGCTGATCACTGAACTAATCGTGCCCACGTGATGCTTTAGTGGGATATTTTGGCCGGTAATACAACTTAAATGAAAGCGAAAAAACGCATGACTGAAGCTAATCTCTGGCATGTAACATCCTTCTGGATACACGCGATCAGTGAGCTAGTGTACCGGTTGAATGCATATTGGGGGATAGTTAAATGTGCCTAACCTATGAGAATCACCTGAAACGATTCTCAAGCCGGGAAGAATTCATAGAGAAAACAGTTCGTAAGTACAGCTGCACGCAAGAACAGCTCAATACTTTCATCCAGAGTCACCATTGAGGGACTGAGTTAGTGATATGTTTCACCCACTTGAGGACTGTACCCACCACAGTACGGGATGACTATGCAATATATCGCCATTTCCGGAGACAGACGAACATGTCTCAAACCTTAGCGATCTTGAAGAAACAAAAACATGATCACTTCATCGACACCATAACATCACCTTGACACCTTCCACAAGAAAGATAGCATGCGAACAGAATGCATGGTTGATTGTCTTCCAATATAGTTCCAATATAGTTCCTGCCAATAGGCTTCTGCTGGTCTCGCACAACGCCTCTCGTTGCCGTGGCAACACAACATCGCGGCATTTGCATGAAATTATCAGGATTCATCCAGCTGTGTGAACACTATCGGGCGAATGAAGACACGATGTGCGGCACAGCTGGGCGTAACATCGGGCGGGGAGGGAGGGCACAGCTGGTGATAGCACTGGGCGGACGGAAGACGAAGGTTTATGAACAGCACAGCCGTCAGGGGCCACCGAGCACGGGCGAAGTTATTATCTAGTTCACGTGATTGAATCGCAGATGGACAATTTCTGACCAGCTGACACTGTCAGAACTGACACTGTTCTCTCTTTCCCAGACACTGCAATTACAGCGTTCAGTGTGCATATTCGCAGGGAAACACCACAGCATGGAAGTACCACGGCAGGACACCAGTACGCTTCATTCGATTATTTCAAAAAGCGAAATCATGGGGAACCTTTAACAAATGATGAGGTTCCGTTGTCGAGCACTATCGTTGCGACAAGGACAAGGATTGGCATATTCCGAAGTTCGAGACTTATCCAACTGAAACCATGGATAATCCAGCAGAATGTCATATTTGTCCATAACATACCGACCACAAAAATAACCGGTTTTTATTAGGATACGTTTCATATTTTACCCCTGCATGTGTCACTCCTCAAAGTTCTGTTCTAACATTCAGTTGAATACCACTGCAATGGCCTCTGCATTCGAATTGTGCCTAAAAGAACAGGCCGGATATGCCTGACGACTGCCGGAATAAATACTGACCCTGACCAATTTCGAGGCACCCACAATTCTTTCCACGTTGGCGTCACAAATTATATATACGCACAGCTTCAAGTGTTACACATTTGTGTGTCATTTCTTGCTGCATTGTCATGCTGTTACTATTACTTACTGTTCACTACATTTTCTGCCAGTCAAGTAAGACATTGGCACATTGTGTTCTGTACGCTATGTTGGTGCATATTATGTTGTAGTAGATAATATACGAAAGGATGGCTGTCGATTTCTTTCACAGATCCATTTTCGCTTCACTGTCCAGTCTTTCGTGAAATTAGCGGCGTAACCAGGAAGCAAAAACTGGAGGGAACCTTGAAGGTTTCGTGCATCAAAATAACGGTTTACGATATGCTAGCTGATTTGAGAAGTCCGCCAGGTCATCAATGAACTCCTGTGTTAAGAGAACATCAAGTGATGCCATAAATACCCTGAGCTAAGCGCTGTTATTCACTCCCCTTCTCATCAGTCAGGGTATGAATTTCAGCGACATTTCGCGTGTCTGAAATGAAACGAGGATATGTATCATTCAATTAAGTAAATTACCGTGAATAAATCTCGCCACGCCTCTGTGGGCGAGCGTCGCACCGAGACCCAAGTGCCCCGAGCTCCCACGACGTCCACGCCGACTAACCATGGCATCACCTGCCGTCTGTGGTCAGCAGGTGATGTGATGGCTAACCTTAACCACAACTGCTGAACAAGGCTCACAACGCCCGCTCCACGTGAGCCGACACGCAGTCGGTCGTCGGGTCAATCACGCAGTCACCGGGCGGACATGTCTGACGACGGTGTCGCTCTGAGCGCTGCGTCCAGACCGCCTCACAAGAGAAGGCCAGGACAGGGCCGGGCAGGGCAGCCAGAGGCGGGCCCGCGTCACATGGCCAGATCCATACCGCCAATACGGTCACATCCTTCTCCCCCACGTCTGCCCTGCCCACGCCGCCGCAGTATCAGCCCTGCAGACCACACACACCGCACAGACGGCCCGTGGTGGCAGCTGCCCTCACCGTGGTGGTGTAAAACTACCTGCCGCTGCATTCACAGCCACGCAACTCATGGCCGACGATGTTCAGTAAATGCGTTTGTCTGTCTCAATGTCTGTCCGTCTGCTGCTCGCTTGTCCGTCTGTCTGTCTGCCTGCCTGGTTGGTTATTGGTTTTACGACACGTCGACCGTTGAGTCATGTAGCGTCGCCAATCTCTCACGCCGATTGGTCGCGGGCGAAGAGTAGCGACAGGTGAGATTCGAACCCACAATCTTCGATTGCGAGACGAGCATCTTACCCCTAGACCACTCGTCCCCCCGTCTGCCTGGCATGGGTGTTCCTAGCCAGCCGGGCGCGCTTGGTGCGTCGAACATCAGTTTTCGGCATCTCCACTGTCAGTTCTCGGGCGCGGTCCATCCCCACTGTCAGTTCTCAAGCGCGGGGCGTCAGTCATGTCCGTGCTAGCCGCCATCTCCACTGTCAGTTCTCGGGCGCGGGGCGTCAGTCATGTCCGTGCTGGCCGCCATCTCCAGCCTCTACATTATTTATCCACACGCTCTCGATATTTCGAATCGCCAGGAGGTCGATTATCTCGTGCCGACCGACACGCTTTGCATGCAGAGGTCGATTCTTCTGATATAAACCGCATGTGTGAAATCCGGAGCACGAATTACCGCCAAGTGGGCCGATATTTCTGCGGTCTGGATCATCGCTTAGCGTCGAGCAGTCCAGCCAGTCAGCTGGACGGCCACTGACGGAGATGTGGACGGATACGGAGATGTAGACGGAGACGGAGATGTAGACGAAAACTGGCGACACCAGTGCCGATAGCACGACGAACTCGAAAATGACCGAAGTAGTTAGGTAGTTCGACCATTTCAGACGACGTGGCGCTCCCCGATCCACGCCCAACGACAGTGTCATCTTACCCTCCCCATCCCACTCCCAGACTGCGCGGCGCCCTCCAACCCACCCCGACAGTAACACTCATCTTACCCAGCCACCCCAGACGGCGTGGCGCCCTCCGACCCACGTCCGACAGCAACAGCCATCTTACCCAGCCACCCCAGACGGCGAGGCGCCCTCCGACCCACGTCCGACAGCCACCCCAGACGGCGTGGCGCCCTCCGACCCACGTCCGACAGCAACAGCCATCTTACCCAGCCACCCCAGACGGCGTGGCGCCCTCCGACCCACGTCCGACAGCAACAGCCATCTTACCCAGCCACCCCAGACGGCGTGGCGCCCTCCGACCCACGTCCGACAGCAACAGCCATCTTACCCAGCCACCCCAGACGGCGTGGCGCCCTCCGACCCACGTCCGACAGCAACAGCCATCTTACCCAGCCACCCCAGACGGCGAGGCGCCCTCCGACCCACGTCCGACAGCAACAGCCATCTTACCCAGCCACCCCAGACGGCGTGGCGCCCTCCGACCCACGTCCGACAGCAACAGCCATCTTACCCAGCCACCCCAGACGGCGTGGCGCCCCCCGACGGTCATCCCACAACGGTCATCCTACAATCCTAACGACGCCGGCACATTTCAAACATCAGTCCACGAGCGGCGTGTCAGGTCGGCGGCGACGCGACCGACCGCGCCGCATTGCGTAATCGAGCTCGAACGCGCTCGCCGTCGCCTCGCATGACTGATGACGGTCCAAATCTGCCAGCATATCCACCACCAGCCGCCAAATGGAATGGGACAGATCCAGCAGATGGGAGCGTCGGCAGTCGGCGGCGCTATTAGCGGTCGATTGGTCAAATAGCTGTCGCAGGACGAGAACTGAGCGCATCACACATCCGTCCACTCGGTATTGAGCGGGGTGCCCAGGCGTGGCGTACGAGGTCCCGGCTTTCCGACCAGACATAAATCAGCGCGGCCACACGGATAGCAAATGAAACAAAATTGAACAGAACAGCAATAAATCGACAGACGACCAAACTCCAAGCAAGGAGAATAAAGACTAGAACGGCAAGAAACGACAGCAGTAGTCGATTGTCACGCGGCAGAGGTCTCAGAACCGTGGCAGCATGTCCATTTGGGGGATTCCGCAAGGATTCGAAAGAACAGCACAACTAGCAATGGTGGGAGGATCGTTGACCCGTGCCGCACACGTTCTAGGGGTATCAGCGCATTTCACAGAGCAGAAGGAAGCACTAGCGTTGCCCCCGTGCCCCTCCCTTCTCCAGGATGTCGGCACGTTCTGCTACTGCGCCGCCATAACGTCCACGATCGTCTATCGCAGGAGGCGCAGAAACCATGCGCACACACAGCAGCCGGCCGCATGGAACTACAGAGCAACGTGCCTCTCGCCGAGTTGGAAAACATCGGCCTACGAAGGCATCCATCCGACGAGACCCCACACCACGTGGCGGCGAAATTTCATTGCGAGACGGGCGTCGACACACGGCCAGCCTGCGCGCGGTTCGTCGACGAGGCGTGCGGCGTTATCGGTGGGGTTATGTGGGCGCACACTGTTGCCGGTCGGGCCGGCCGGCCGGCCGCCAGTACCCGTCGGCGGTGGCTGAACAATCGATAGCAGACGTCCACAACGGTGTCGCCCGCCCGCTGCGCCCGCCCGTCGTCCCAACGCCAGCGGCTGAGCAGCGAGCGGGAGTCACGGCGGTCCAGAGATCACGTCAGGACTGCCCGTCCAACGTCCATACGGACCCCGGCCCTGGCCACAGCAAGCTAGTCAGTCCGACGTCCCTACAGGCCCCGGTCCTGGCCACGGCAGACCGACCAGTCTGACGTCCCTACAGGCCCCGGTCCTGGCCACAGCAGACCGACCAGTCCGACGTCCCTCCAGGCCCCGGTCCTGGCCACGGCAGACTGGCCAGTCCGACGTCCCTACAGGCCCCGGTCCTGGCCACAGCAGACCTGTCAGTCCGACGTCCCTACAGGCCCCGGTCCTGGCCACAGCAGACAGCCCAGTCCGACGTCCCTATGGGCCCCGGTCCTGGCCACAGCAGACAGCCCAGTCCGACGTCCCTACAGGTCCCGGTCCTGGCCACAGCAGACAGCCCAGTCCGAAGTCCCTATGGGCCCCGGTCCTGGCCACAGCAGACAGCCCAGTCCGACGTCCCTACAGGTCCCGGTCCAGGCCACAGCAGACCGACCAGTCCGACGTCCCTACAGACCCCGGTCCTGGCCACAGCAGACCGGTCAGTCCGATGTCCTTACAGGCCCCGGTCCTGGCCACAGCAGGCCGACCAGTCCGACATCCCTACAGGCCCCGGTCCTGGCCACAGCAGACAGCCCAGTCCGACGTCCCTACAGGTCCCGGTCCTGGCCACAGCAGACAGCCCAGTCCGAAGTCCCTATGGGCCCCGGTCCTGGCCACAGCAGACAGCCCAGTCCGACGTCCCTACAGGTCCCGGTCCAGGCCACAGCAGGCCGACCAGTCCGACGTCCCTACAGACCCCGGTCCTGGCCACAGCAGACCGGTCAGTCCGATGTCCTTACAGGCCCCGGTCCTGGCCACAGCAGACCGACCAGTCCGACGTCCCTACAGACCCCGGTCCTGGCCACAGCAGACAGCCCAGTCCGACGTCCCTATGGGCCCCGGTCCTGGCCACAGCAGACAGCCCAGTCCGACGTCCCTACAGACCCCGGTCCTGGCCACAGCAGACAGCCCAGTCCGAAGTCCCTATGGGCCCCGGTCCTGGCCACAGCAGGCCGACCAGTCCGACATCCCTACAGACCCCGGTCCTGGCCACAGCAGACAGCCCAGTCCGACGTCCCTACGGGCCCCGGTCCTGGCCACAGCAGACAGCCCAGTCCGACGTCCCTACAGACCCCGGTCCTGGCCACAGCAGACAGCCCAGTCCGAAGTCCCTATGGGCCCCGGTCCTGGCCACAGCAGACAGCCCAGTCCGACGTCCCTACAGGTCCCGGTCCTGGCCACGGCAGGCCGCCCAGTCCGACGTCCCTACAGACCCCGGTCCTGGCCACAGCAGACAGCCCAGTCCGACGTCCCTATGGGCCCCGGTCCTGGCCACAGCAGGCCGCCCAGTCCGACGTCCCTATGGGCCCCGGTCCTGGCCACAGCAGACAGCCCAGTCCGACGTCCCTATGGGCCCCGGTCCTGGCCACAGCAGGCCGCCCAGTCCGACGTCCCTATGGGCCCCGGTCCTGGCCACAGCAGACAGCCCAGTCCGACGTCCCTACAGGTCCCGGTCCTGGCCACAGCAGGCCGACCAGTCCGACGTCCCTATGGGCCCCGGTCCTGGCCACAGCAGACCTGTCAGTCCGACGTCCCTATGGGCCCCGGTCCTGGCCACGGCAGGCCGCCCAGTCCGACGTCCCTACAGGTCCCGGTCCAGGCCACAGCAGGCCGACCAGTCCGACGTCCCTACAGACCCCGGTCCTGGCCACAGCAGACCGGTCAGTCCGATGTCCTTACAGGCCCCGGTCCTGGCCACAGCAGACAGCCCAGTCCGACGTCCCCATGGGCCCCGGTCCTGGCCACAGCAGACAGCCCAGTCCGACGTCCCTACAGGTCCCGGTCCTGGCCACAGCAGGCCGACCAGTCCGACGTCCCTATAGGCCCCGGTCCTGGCCACAGCAGACCTGTCAGTCCGACGTCCCTACAGGTCCCGGTCCTGGCCACGGCAGGCCGCCCAGTCCGACGTCCCTACAGACCCCGGTCCTGGCCACAGCAGACAGCCCAGTCCGACGTCCCTACAGGCCCCGGTCCTGGCCACAGCAGACCGGTCAGTCCGATGTCCTTACAGGCCCCGGTCCTGGCCACAGCAGACAGCCCAGTCCGACGTCCCCATGGGCCCCGGTCCTGGCCACAGCAGACAGCCCAGTCCGACGTCCCTACAGGCCACGGTCCTGGCCACAGCAGACCGGTCAGTCCGATGTCCTTACAGGCCCCGGTCCTGGCCACAGCAGACCGACCAGTCCGACGTCCCTACAGGCCCCGGTCCTGGCCACAGCAGACAGCCCAGTCCGACGTCCCCATGGGCCCCGGTCCTGGCCACAGCAGACAGCCCAGTCCGACGTCCCTACAGGCCACGGTCCAGGCCACAGCAGGCCGACCAGTCCGACGTCCCTACAGACCCCGGTCCTGGCCACAGCAGACAGCCCAGTCCGACGTCCCTACAGACCCCGGTCCTGGCCACGACCCGACGGCACTGGCAGCTCCGGCTTCAGTTTCGCCCGGCTATCTCGGCGAACTTATTCCACTAAATCTCGACGAAAATAGACACAGAGTACGTGAACGGTTTCCACGAAATGAACCCTGCCACGGCTTAGTTATTCACACATCTATAAAAAATACATGCAATAGTTTTGCCGTATCACACATGAACCTATGGAAATAAATGGCATCGTAAAAACACCACACGCTCGTGGCGTCTGGTGGAGATGACTGCGTGAACCAACTCCATTGATCTCGTCATGAGACACTGCTCGTTACTTGACATCAACTGGTCCAGTGCACCGGGTACAGTTTCGCAGCCTGGCACTCGACGCTCACAGGTTACAATGGTCTCATGACAACTACCGAGCTTGGTCGGTAGTTGTTTAGTATGTTTAGTATGCGAGTCATGACAGGATCGATGACTTTGCGAGATGTACAGTATGTTGCCCACCAGTTGGTTGCAATTACATCCTCTTTTAAAATGTTGTCGAGTGACCCACACTGAATGCTTATTTTTGCAGTGCCAGTGCCTTAAGCTCTTTTTGAAACCGAATCCTTTCGACGCTTTTAACCCTCGCCGGGTCGAGGGGGGAGGGGGGCTCCAGAGAGTTATCCCCTAGGTCTTTCCGAAGAAAAAAAAACGGCCGAATTAGCACACACAGACACAATACTTTCAGCACCTCCTTATACCTTTCACACATCTCGTACAAATTTTAGGTCAAGGCCAGCAATTGTCTTTGACCTGGGACAAGTCTAAGAGGGAAATGTTCCAAATCTTCAAAGTGGGTCCATTCGGATTAGTTGCGAATATCAACACCATACTCACATCACGTTGTTCTTTCAAAGGAACGAACAACTCTGACTCATCACCGAACTATAATTAAGGTCAAGGTTACTGACCCGATGTCAGGTCAATTTGTGATATTGTTATTTTGCCGCAGTGCGGACATTATATTTGGGGTACCATTTCATGCATAAAATGACGAAAGGACATTTATACAAACATGGCTGAAAACATCTCCAAGGTCAATGACAAAGTCAGAGTAAATATTATGCATATTCTACTAAGTGTAATTAGTGTATGCAGAATGTTGATGTTCTTAGTGAAGCCATACCGAATTCGGTTTTAGTGCCACCTGAGGCATGCAACATAGCGTGAGCTGGCTAACCAAGGACCTGAGATGATGTAACATCGTTGGTTGGTTATTGGTTTTACGACACGTCGACCGTTGAGTCATGTAGCGTCGCCAATCTCTCACACCGATTGGTCGCGGGCGAAGAGTAGCGACAGGTGTAACATCGTTGATGTGACCACATTTACTTTTCTTTTGAATTGCCTTCCAAATAGTTCAAGCTTAGGTGAAATTTGAAGAGAGCGTTTCATCAAGTTATATATTGTCCCAACAATACATACACTAAGGTACACAATTGTCAACAATACCCAATAAATTACACAAAACAATACCCAACAATTGTTCTAAGGTAGGTCACGAAGTCAAAAGTCTGATATTTTGCAAAAATAGTTCAGTATCGTCTCAGTTATCTTTTTTTTAACTTTCAAACTCGATGTACAGGGGGTATTCCAGCTTGAACTTACTTGACAAAATCATAAAGCGTGACCTGGTGACCTGGACTCAGGATTTTCAGATATAAAACAAATGTACGTGCCATGCTTGACGAGTCGTGCTGTAAGGACCCGAATCTCATATATATATATATATATATATATATATATATATATATATATATATATATATATATATATATATATATATATAAAATATATATATATGGTCAAAGACAAATGAATACGCTGTGCTGAGTTCTAGGGTACAGTGACTTTCCAATAGCGATTTTTTGTCTCTAGCATGCATAGTTCAGAAGCTGGTTTATAAGTCTGATTCTGACTCGACCTAACCTACCCTGACGACCCTGTTTTACTATGATCGACAGAACTACATAAATATATGCTACTTGTTGAGAAAACGCAGAAAGCAAACATCTGTCTTTTTACCCTTTCCAGGGGTATGAGTGAAGGTCCACATATGGACACAATATGACCCCTGGTGACCTCACATTATTGGTCAAGATGCAAATTCACCAGATGTTGGGGTTCCCCATGATCAGAGCTTTCTAACGGTATTTTGCATCTAACCTTAGCTTACAGGGTGTTACGTACCGTCGCCGGGTAAGGAGAGGTCGAAGGGTATGACGTACCGTCGCCGGGTGAGGAGAGGGCAACGGTCAGGGTGCTACGTACCGTCACCGGGTGAGGAGAGGGCCGCAGGGTGTGACCTACCATCGCTGGGTGAGGAGAGGGCTGCAGGCTGTGACCTACCGTCGCTGGGTGAGGGGAGGACTGCAGGGCGAGACCTACCGTCACCGGGTGAGGAGAGGACCGCAGGCTGTGACCTACCGACGCCAGGCGAGGGGAGGGCTGCAGGGCAAGACCTACCGTCGCCGGGTGAGGAGAGGGCTGCAGGGCATAACCTACCGTCGCCGGATGAGAAGAGGGCTGCAGGGTAAGACCTACCGTCGCCAGGTGAGGAGATGGTTGCAGGGCGAGACCTACCGTCGTCGGGTGAGGAGAGGGCTGTAGGGTGAGGTCTACCATCGCCGGGTGAGAAGTCCGCCATGTGAGGAGAGGTCCGCAGGGTATGACCTACCGTCGCCGGGTGAGGAGAGGGTTGCAGGGTATGACCTACCGTCGCCGGGTGAGGAGAGGGTTGCAGGGTATGACCTACGTCGCCGGGTGAGGAGAGGTCCGTCGGGTGAGAAGAGGGTCGCAGGGTGTGACCTACCGTCACCGGGTGAGGAGAGGTCCGCAGGACATGACCCACCGTCGCCGGGTGAGGGGAGGGCCGCAGGGTATTACCTACCGTCGCCGGGTGAGGAGAGGTCCGCAGGGTGAGGAGAGGGCCGCAGGGTGTGACCTACCGTCGCCGGGTGAGGAGAGGTCCGCAAGGTGAGGAGAGGGCCGCAGGGTATGACCTACCGTCGCCAGGTGAGGAGAGGGCTGCAGGGTGAAACCTACCGTCGCCGGGTGAGGAGAGGGCTACAGGGTATGACCTACCGTCGCCGGGTGAGGAGAGGTCCGCAGGGTAAGACCTACCGTCGCCGGGTGAGGAGAGGTCCGCAGGGTAAGACCTACCGTCGCCGGGTGAGGAGAGGGCTGCAGTCGGACAGCAGCGGCGCCGGCGACTCGGACATGCCGGCCGCCACATCTCGACACCGACTGACGCTCGGACCGCCACCCAGCCCTGCCGCCGGGCTGACTATGGGCGGTGCCGTCAGCCGCGGCGACGAAAGCCCGCGCAGGTGGATGCCAGCGATAGTGTCAATCCAATATGCTTTACACTACCAGAAAACTGATTTCCTGAACGCTCCTTGACATTTTCTGATTCTATCATCATCGCATGCCTGTAATATTGATCATTTCGTCAGACAGCATTGTAGTGTGTAACTTCTTCCCTTCATTCTACATATCCCATCCATACTCTATTCCCATCCCTGCATTCTACAGGGTGGTGGCATCAGGGTGCGGGGCCAGGATGTCAGGGTGGTGGTGTCAGGGTGACGGGGGTCAGAGTCAGGGTGGCGGGGTCCGAGTCACGGTGGTGGTGTCAGGGTGGCGGGAACATAGTCACGGTGGTGGTGTCAACGTAATGGGGCCAAGGTAGTGGCTGATGCCACTATCACCTGATGCCACGGTGGTGCGATCAGGATGTCAGGGTCAAGGGGATGGTGTCCGGTGGTGGGATCAGAGTCACGGTGTGGTGTAGTGTGAGGGTGATGGTGTCAATGTGACGGGGTCAGGGTAGTGGTATCAAGTGATGGGATCAGGATGTCGGGGTCAGGATGGTGCTGTCCGGTGGCGAGGTCAGGCTGGTGGTGTCGTGGTCGTAGTGTCAGATGGACTGTGTCAGGGTGGCGGTGTCAGGGTGATAGTGTCCGGTGGCAGGGTCAGAGTGGTGGTGTCATGGTGGTGATGTCAGGGTGGTGGTGTCGTGGTCAGTGCCACAGTGGCGGTGTCAGGGTCAAGGTCGTAGTGTCAGGGTGATGGTGTCCTGTGGCAGGCTCAGGGTGGTGGTGTCACCGTGACAAGGTTAGAGTGGTGGGATCAGGATGTCGGGGTCAGGATGGTGCTGTCCGGTGGCGAGGTCAGGCTGGTGGTGTCGTGGTCGTAGTGTCAGATGGACTGTGTCAGGGTGGCGGTGTCAGGGTGATAGTGTCCGGTGGCAGGGTCAGAGTGGTGGTGTCATGGTGGTGATGTCAGGCTGGTGGTGTCGTGGTCAGTGCCACAGTGGCGGTGTCAGGGTCAAGGTCGTAGTGTCAGGGTGATGGTGTCCTGTGGCAGGGTCAGGGTGGTGGTGTCACCGTGACAAGGTTAGAGTGGTGGTGTCAGGAATGCGGTGTCACGGCGCCGGCCAGTCCGTCGGTCAGTTCGTCATGCTTAGCATGGGTGAAATTATAACGGAACATGCTCGAAAACGACGGAAAACACCAATCAAACGCGAATAAACCCATGCATACTTCATGCCCGAGCACATTTATAGGTTTGAGGTCGGAGGTACTGCCATCTACAGGGACAATTCGAAACCCGTCGACTAAATCGAAAACCGAGTTGAACCAGCACATTCTGCATGTTCTTTTTTAATGAACAAGATAACCTGTGTCAATTGATGCTGTTTGAGTCCAATAGGGTAGCTAGTTCAACAGATATTACCGATACTAACAATACCTGTTACCTGCAGTGTGCATACACACTATACACGTTTTGTCACCAGCTACAATGCTGACGGCTGGCCGATCATGCAAGCATTCCAGGACTATCTGACTGTTCCTGTTACTACGTTAGTTCAACTGGCTCATTCCTATATTCTCAGTCGGCAGAGGTCACATAATAAGGGGAGAGATATGCATATACATATGCATGCATTTCCTTTTGGCACCCATATTATGACTATTGTGGTCAAGCGCTATAACAGCACAGATCGTAAGTAAACACGATGTCGACGCGGGGCTCTAAAAGTAATAGTCAATACATGAAAAGTAGGTTAAGACACCGCGCGTGAGTAAAAGTTGATCACAGAAGCTGTGCAACACTACTGCAGCACTCGCGGTGTCACCACTCCACGGCAGCAGGGGGCGCTCTACAGGGGGCGCTCTACACGGGACGCAGCCACCCGTGTCGCCGGACTGTTTGACAGTGTTTTGTTTTCAACTAAGCTTTGTCACTTCGAAAGACAGTATTATAGCGAAATTAAGTCAAAATGATTTTCTGAATCATGCTTAGTGTGAACAAATGTTCACATTTGACTCGGGTGTGATTTGAGGTAAGACGAAGACGTCAAACGTAACTCACCTTGTTTGACCTTAGAAAGTTCATTGGCCTTTCGAAAATGACCTCAGAACAGCGGGGCTGGCTGATTGTGTTCACTGCATACCAAAGCGTCCTCCTTGATGCACGTGTACTGCCCTACAATTGCCAATACACACAGTTGTGCGCAAACATGGCTCTGCATTCCTTCGAGGATAACGTCATAGCTGAGTGATCCGACATGACCTGGATCAATTTCCTTCTTCGAAAGATGCGCAAATGATGGGTTATCAGGTATGCAGTTCCAACATATAGTTTTCCATGAAGTCAATTTTTCTTCAATTCTACCGATAGATGGCAGGCAGCACTTTCGACCCCAATCTATAAATTGGCACGGCGCATCAAGTAGTCATAAGTAAATTGGCGTTTGATAGGTGTTTTCGGGGTTTTCTACCATGCTCCGATATAATTTCACCAATTGTTCATCAATCTCAGAAAATAAGGCCTTGGACCACACACCCTAGCCTGCAGCTGGCACAATTCCGGCACGAGCACACACCGTCCCAGTGCCCAACACGTCCTCCAACAACAGGCGCGGCTGGCATGCCATCGGCACAATGGGGCTCTCTAGGAGCCTCGCCGCACAATGCTGCCAACATCACTGACGCAAAAATCAATTCCCGCCGCGTGAGCGGACGGAGTGACGTTGCCTACAGCACGTGCAATGCAGGTGCAATCTCACCACACGGCGGCTGGGCGGACTCCGACCCCCCTAAGTCACCCGTGTGTCCCGCCGTACGGAGAGTACATCTGTAGCCGCACCCATCTCACCACACGGCAGCTGGGCGGGCTAGGTCACCCGTGTGTCCCGCCGTACGGAGAGTACGCGGGCGCACCTGCAGCCGCATCCATCTCACCACACGGCAGCTGGGTGGACAGGTCACCCGTGTGTCCCGCCGTACGAGGGTAGGCGGGCGCACCTGCAGCCGCACCCATCTCACCACACGGCAGCGGGGGCCTAGGTCACCCGTGTGTCGCCGAGGGGAGGGGGGGGGGGCGCCCCTGCAGCCGCACCCATCTCACCACACGGCAGCTGGGCGGGCTAGGTCACCCGTGTGTCCCGCCGTACGGAGGGTAGGCGGGCGCACCTGCAGCCGCACCCATCTCACCACACGGCAGCTGGGTGGACTAGGTCACCCGTGTGTCCCGCCGTACGGAGGGTAGGCGGGCGCACCTGCAGCCGCACCCATCTCACCACACGGCAGCTGGGTGGACTAGGTCACCCGTGTGTCCCGCCGACGGGGGGGGGGGGGGGGGCGTGGGCCCCCCCCACCTCACCACACGGCAGTGGGCGGACTAGGTCACCCGTGTGTCCCACAGGGGGGGGGGGGGGGGGCCCCTGTAGCCGCACCCATCTCACCACACGGCAGCTGGGTGGACTAGGTCACCCGTGTGTCCCGCCGTACGGAGGGTAGGCGGGCGCACCGCACCTGCAGCCGCACCCATCTCACCACACGGCAGCGGGGGGGGATTGGTTCCCCTTTTTTCCCCCGTAGGGGGGGTAGGCGGGCGCACCTGCAGCCGCACCCATCTCACCACACGGCAGCTGGGCGGACGTGCGCCACACATGGGTAGATAACGCATCACCGCAAGTATTACAGTTGGAGCACCAACTCGCGCTGTCACCCTGCCAGCCCTCCCCACACTTGCGATGTGCAGCAAGGCTGGCAACAGAAACCTTCCTGTCTGGCAGCACCCAAGCTGCAGTTTGTAGCATCAGCTTTGTCGGCAGCCTTCCGCCTGCAGCTCTAACTTCGCCGTGGCGCTCGATATCGAACACGCGCCAGCGCCACGGAGCTTCGCAGCCCCACCCGACTAGCTCCCAAGTGTCATCCACACGGATGATTTCAAACCAGTTGGGGCGATAACACCGAAAAGGACGAGCCGCGCCTTCTTTAAGAGGAGCGACTTCGGTGCGGCGGACGCTGCAGGCTGTTGAAAGCTCTTTCGAGCAGGCCTGTCCGGCCCCAAACGAGCGATTCGGCGGTGGGAAGATTGGATGGCCATCGATGGGCGATTTGTCAGTGTTTCGAGCCGCCGCGACAGACGTACTGACATCGAGTGCGGTTAGCTGAAAACATCCTGCGGGGTTAACGGCTGCAGAAAACATCCAGTCCGTGTCTCAGTGAAAAAAAACAGCAATAATAGCAGCAAGCTTATTTGAAACAGAACAGAGTCAAAGCAACGTAGAGGCAAAATCATCCATCGGCCATGGACGACAGCAGGTCATTGCTGATCGGAAGCTGGTGAAGTCATAACTTGGGATATGATTATCCCATTGTGTTTGTATTTTCTTGTTTCACATTAATAGCATCAGAAACTCTTGTCCACGCTATATTGAACCTCCCTGTGCAAAGGCGACGGGGTGTTCACTTTCTGTTCCTGGTAATTTGCTGAGGTCATTCCCGAATCGTCCAAGCTATTTGACCATTGAGCCATTTACATTTAGCATACCTTTTTTTGTAATTGATGGTGTAAATTTTGTTTAGCTCGTCTCTTGCTACTGAAGCTGGGCGAAACAAAATCAGGTCACGACGTCATCTCAATACGGTTCTTGGAAGTACAATACACTTTTTCTCGCAAGCCAGCTATATAGAATACAGCAAAAAATGAAGCATGAGTGCATAGACAAATGATCAAAGAAAAAAGTGACCTCAGGTCAGGCCCCTACCTAAAATGAAGGCTTAAACTGGAATAACTATTTGTGCATAAACTACCTCCTGCTCAATATTCTTGAAAACTCGAAATATATATTGTGGCAAATCATGTCCTCTAAAGCGTTCCAGGTCTAACTCAATATCAGTTCAGGTCACTGAGATTTGACCTAAAACTTCCGAAGGGCACATGTATTCCAGGCGTTCTAAATATAGGTTATTATGAAGACCAATGGTTGCATGAAGGTAACAGTTTGCGCGTCGAGTTCCTTGTTATGTCAATGTCAATGTCAATCGAAGTTCGGTACGAACTTCGATTTTAAATGCCATGTCTCGTATTTTCGGAAAATGCTCTTGAAAACATAAAATTGGGATTTTTGTTTGCATTCTCAACGTGAGTAAGAAATATTTGGTTTTCCTTTAGTGGCACTCTTTACCTTTCCATGAGTGCCATCTATTTCGAAAATTGTCATATTCAGCAGTTTACTACATTTCCAGGTATTTGACCTGCACGGCATCGGCAACCTTGAACTTTGCATACATCACTTGTGTTACAATAACCCTTCAGGTAGCAAAGCATCGATACTAAGGTAAAACATCGCATTTGCTTCACGACCAGGGTCCGGACACTACGGCCAAGATGGGTGGCCGATTGCACACCAACACTGACCTGTTGGACGTGACCTGGAAGGTCAACCAAGAGACACATACAAATATTTTAAGTATCTCTGAAAGCTCAAGGAAGTAGCTACATCATGCTATTTGCCGCATCTTTCTTATCTTGCTTATCATAAAAGCTAGTGTTGGGGAGGGGGCATCCAACCTCTCTACGCTGCGAGTCTTAATGAAGCAAAAACATCCCGTTTATTCCCTTTACCAAAGTGCCAGAACGCGATTTGCTTCCGTCTTGCTGTCGGAGCGATCAAATTTTAGAATCGCACTGCAAAGCATCCACCCAAAAAAATTAGCTAAACTAACCCACGCACACGCGAATGGGAGGGCTGCGGCCTGTTTTACACACCTGCATACCGGTAGTAGTTTACTGTGACGCTGTTCCCTCTGCAGCGCTGTTCTCCCACTCGCCGCTGCAGCGCTGTTCCCGCTGCAGCGCTGTTCCCCCACTCGCCGCTGGAGTTTGCCTGATCAACCTTTCCACTTCGACGCGGGCAGCAATGTCACCAGCAGGGGCTAAGAAAAACGGACCATTGCATCATAGCCCGCCTGTCCAGAATTTTCTCGTCACCTTTTACCACGAAAACAGCAGGCAGCTTTCGGACACACGGGGCTGTAGAAGTGTGATAACTCCATAGCAAACTGAAGGTAGCGACATGCACGTAACATATCTGTAGGTGTACATGCACAAACAACCTTATGTATGTCTTGATTTGGCGCCGGTGTGGCTTCGTGCCGGTGACTACGGACCGGCGAGGTTGCGTGGCCGGAGCTCCGTCCGCGGTCAAGGGGTTGTCTGCGGTGGCGGAGATGCGGCTACATATTCATAGCAATACAACAGTAAACCAACAAGCCATACAAATGATATAAAGAAGTGCCCTTAATTTGCATGGCCCAATTCAGGATGAAATGTACATCGAATTGTGCCCACGTGTGACAGACCCCAATTCCGCACCGGCCCAGTTCACTGGTGGGTGACTCAATGGCCCAGCAGTGGGTGATGTGCTGGTCCAGTCCGGCGGTGGATGACGTGATGGTCGGGTGGTGGCTGACATGACTGTCCAGTCCGGCGGTGGGTGACGTGATGGTCGGGTGGTGGCTGACATGACTGTCCAGTCCGGCGGTGGGTGACGTGATGGTTCGGTGGTGGATGACGTGATGGTCCGGTGGTGGCTGACGTGATGGTCCAGTCCGGCGGTGGGTGACGTGATGGTTCGGTGGTGGATGACGTGATGGTCCGGTGGTGGCTGACGTGATTGTCCAGTCCGGCGGTGGATGACGTGATGATCCGGTGGTGGCTGACGTGATGGTCCGGTGGCGGCCGACGTGATGGTCCGGTGGTGGCTGACGTGATGGTCGGGTCGTGGCTGACATGACTGTCCAGTCCGGCGGTGGGTGACGTGATGGTCCGGTGGTGGCTGACGTGATGGTCCGGTGGTGGCTGACGTGATGGTCCGGTGGTGGCTGACGTGATGGTCCGGTGGTGGCTGACGTGATGGTCCGGCGGTGGCCGACGTGATGGTCCGGTGGTGGCTGACGTGATGATCCGGTGGTGGCTGACGTGATGGTCCGGTGGTGGCTGACGTGATGGTCCGGTGGTGGCTGACGTGATTGTCCGGTGGTGGCCGACGTGATGGTCCGGTGGTGGCCGACGTGATGGTCCGGTGGTGGCTGACGTGATGGTCCGGTGGTGGCTGACGTGATTGTCCAGTCCGGCGGTGGGTGACGTGATGGTCCGGTGGTGGCCGACGTGATGATCCGGTGGTGGCTGACGTGATTGTCCAGTCCGGCGGTGGGTGACGTGATGGTCCGGTGGTGGCTGACGTGATGGTCCGGTGGTGGCTGACGTGATTGTCCAGTCCGGCGGTGGGTGACGTGATGGTCCGGTGGTGGCCGACGTGATGGTCCGGTGGTGGCTGACGTGATTGTCCAGTCCGGCGGTGGGTGACGTGATGGTCCGGTGGTGGCCGACGTGATGGTCCGGTGGTGGCTGACCTGATTGTCCAGCTGGGCGGTGGGTGACGTGATGGTCCGGTGGTGGCTGACGTGATGGTCCGGTGGTGGCTGACGTGATTGTCCAGTCCGGCGGTGGGTGACGTGATGGTCCGGTGGTGGCCGACGTGATGGTCCGGTGGTGGCTGACGTGATTGTCCAGTCCGGCGGTGGGTGACGTGATGGTCCGGTGGTGGCCGACGTGATGGTCCGGTGGTGGCTGACCTGATTGTCCAGCTGGGCGGTGGGTGACGTGATGGTCCGGTGGTGGCTGACGTGATGGTCCGGTGGTGGCTGACGTGATTGTCCAGTCCGGCGGTGGGTGACGTGATGGTCCGGTGGTGGCCGACGTGATGGTCCGGTGGTGGCTGACGTGATTGTCCAGTCCGGCGGTGGGTGACGTGATGGTCCGGTGGTGGCCGACGTGATGGTCCGGTGGTGGCTGACCTGATTGTCCAGCTGGGAGGTTGGGAACGGAACGGTCCGGCCCTGCGGTCCGTGCAATTACCGCCGGACCCACATTCAGCCAGGTCGACATTTCAGTGGCCGCAAATGCTTTCGGGCAGCAGCAGGCAGCGCGCCAACAGCGCACAATGAGAAGCCGCAGACCGGTGTAGCAAGCCGTGTTGGCGGAAATGAACGGTGGCCGATCAACACGGAAAGCGCGCCGGCAACAGCTTCCATTGGTGTAACTGGTTCACGGGGTACACATACCAACCCAGCTCCGTTGAGGCATGGGCTGCCAATGGAGTGACGCTGTGGTTGAATTATGGCAAAACCACTCTCGGACGGTGGTAGTCCAACGATGGACTACCGATTGACCGGCGATAGTCCGACCACAGACCTCGGATAGATAGGCGATAGTCCGGCCTCAGACCACCAATGGATAGGCGATTGTCGGGCCACGGATCACCAATGGATAAGCGATAGTCCGACTACAGACCACTAATCGAAGACAGATGAAGTGTCACAGTAGTACTGACAGTGCAGGGATGGATGACCGTCGTCTGGAGAGTAGCAGTGACCACACGGAGACCTCCCTCGCTCCGTCTCCATAGATTCCTCCTTGATCGCAGCCGCACCAGCAGCCCACGTCGATCCGACACACGTTCCGTTGGTCATTGGTTTTACGACACGTCGACCGTTGAGTCATGTAGCGTCGCCAATCTCTCACGCCGATTGGTCGCGGGCGAAGAGTAACGACAGGTGAGACTCGAACCCACAACCTTTCGATTGTGAGACGAGCATCTTACCCCTAGACCACTCGTCCCCGACACACGTTGCGTGGCCGAGCGGGGCCACACGAGCGGGCCGGGCGGTGACATCGTGGCCGCCCGGGGTCATGATCGTGGACATCATAGCCGAGCAGATTCTGCCCACATCTGTACCGTACTGACCCAGCTATTGCACATATGATGCCTGCACTGTACTGATTCGACTGTTATAAACACGCTGCCCGCAGTATACCGACCTGACTATTGCACATGCGTTGCACATACTGCATTGACCAGCTGCTGCAGACATAACGTCCGCACTACACTGGCCAACTGATGCACAAACAACGCCCGTACTACACTCTCCGAGCACTGTCCGTACTCGGTCAGTAGGGCGCCGGACTCTTGACAGCAGATAGTACCGAACTGCATCATAACTGCGCTGAATACACAGTACCTGGACCAACGGAGCACGACTGTATAGTCTTCGAGATAACGAATGGTGAGAGCGAGGAGAGTGCGTGTTCGCGAGCGCGTGTAACAGACGTGTTTCAAATCAAAGACCAAACAAAATTAGTAGTTTCCGGATGCGAAAACAGCGCGTGTTGTGATATGCTAGAGAACTGCCTTTAATTTGGTCCAAACTGCCAAACAAGAATCACCAAATAACCAAAGTGTGATGTCAGGTGTGCTGTGTAGTCGTAGAACATGGACACGGGCAGAAGCCACACAGCCACGCTCTCCTTTTGCAAGCTTCAACGTTAACCAAGGTTGGCAAAAATCCGGCTAAAATTAGCCTTCGTCATGCCGGTGGCGAGTTTATTCGTTTTAGGTTTTAGCCTTTGACCAAGTTCAGCCGCCAAAAACTGGCCAAAACTAAAACATCTCTTTACATTGTCTGCTGGCGTTGCAGAGATAACCTAGATATCCTTATATGATTTGAACCATTTGTTTCGTTGTGTCGAAACTCTTGCCTCCTTGACCGGCCCCTGGCCCAGGTAACTGACTATACTCCGGTTGGAGGCTGATCGTCACGGGTGGGAAAATGTGGTCGGTGTTGTAATTGACTGCGGTCGTAGATGACTGCCGGTGGTACAGGACGTCCGATCGTGGTCGGAGGGTGGTGATTGGGAGCGACTCGTTGCCATTAGGACAACTGCTGACAACTGGTCAGAAGCACCCACCCGGGGCCGCCATCGTGATCGGACCCACCACCATTGGTGGGATTGATTGTGGTATGGACGGCTATCGCCTGTCGTTGGAAGCAGCCATCCGGGGCCGCCACCGTGATCGGACTCACCACCATTGGTAGGATTGATTGTGGTATTGACGGCTATCGCCTGTCGTTGGAAGATTGCATGTGATCCGTGGTAACCGCAATCAGTCATCTCGACCGTGGCCAGGCACTGAGACTGCGGTGTGTAGTCTCTGATAATGGTCAGTGGATTCGGCCATGGTCGCTCACTCACTGCCTTAATCACTGTCAGTTGACCTGAACATTAATTCGCACTAACCTCGGTCAGCGGCCCCAGGTGAAGTGAGTGACTGCCACAATTGTGGTGAGCTCCTTCCCTAATTGCAGTCAGTTGCTACCCTGACCAAAATCAGCCTATCGATCATCGTGAGCCAGCTCTACGACCACGGCCAGTCACCTCGACAATGGCCACTGACCAGCTGCCCCAGGAGTGCTCCAGTGGGTGCTGATCAGCTGCACCAGGAGTGCTCCAGTGGGTGCTGATCAGCTGCACGAGGAATGCTCCAATGGCTTCTGATCAGCTGCACCAGGAATGCTCCAATGGGTACTGATCAGCTGCCCCAGGAATGTTCCAATGGCCACTGACCAGCTGCCCCAGGAATGCTCCAATGACCACTGATCAGCTCTGCCAGGAATGCTCCAATGGGTACTAATCAGCTGCACCAGGAATGCTTCAATGGGTACTGATCAGCTGCACCAGGAATGCTCCAATGGGTACTGATCAGCTGCACCAGGAATAATCCAATGGCTATGGGTACTGATCAGCTGCCACAGGAATGTTCCAATGGCCACTGACAAGCTGTCCCAGAAATGCTCCAATGGTCACTGATCAGTTCTGCCAGGAATGCTTCAATGGGTACTGATCAGCTGCACCAGGAATGCTCCAATGGGTACTGATCGGCTGCACCAGGAATGCTCCAATGGGTACTGATCAGCTGCCCCAGAAGTGTTCCAATGGCCACTGCTCAGCTGCACAAGGAGTGCTCCAATGCCACTAATCAGCTGCCCCAGGAGCGCTCCAATGGCCAGCTGCTGTGACAACTTCACCTTCAAGTGAAGGCAACTTCAAGCTTGTTGAGGAAGGAAGTAGTTATGTTGCTTTTTGCACTGTGTCATTGGGCCTAATGTTAAACTTTGAAAATATTGCAAGGGCATGCCTGCATAAACCAATGGAGGAGTCATGAACAAAACAAAACATCTATGAGCATGCACATTTGTTTGTGACCCAAGACATTGTTTTTTTTTGTGTGTTCAAAGTGTATGCATGTTTTCTATCACTGCCCCCATTTGCTTTTGATCTCTATACCTTACTTTTTACTGTGTTCAATCTGTTATTTGGCTCTCATACACCACTTATATTTTCCATCATGTAAACTCCATGATAACTTGCTTTAAGTTCATGCATATTTCCTGTATAGTACCTACCTACCATACTGCCTAGGGTGAATACAATAGGTACCTATTGCTATGGCCAGTAACATAAAGTAACAATACATTCTCACCTACATCCTGGTGGCAAGGTAATCACAATGTCTAAAACAGAGAGGCTCAAAATGGGAATGCTCACACCGATACCACATTCATTGTGCCACACCGCAGAACAATTGGCTTGCTTCTGTTGGTTCTGGGACTGAATATTATTTGGCAGGAAACAAAATCTTGAAGCCCATAAGACCAGTGGTAATATTGTGCATTAATGAGACAAGTTTTGCACACGTTTTACTCCAATAAAGGAAACAAAGGGGTTAGGTTTGGTTTGGTTAGGTTCAATGTTTGCAAGTTGGAAAATTCTGAAATTTGCTTTTGGGATGTTTTCCTTTTTTCTTCAGAAGCAGGTTAGGCTAGGTTAGGTTAGATTGGGTTAGTATTCTTCATTTGAAAATTGCTTACAAGAAAAAATTGTTATATTTGTTTTGTCCAATTTGAAGGTGGATTTTTATTAAATGGGAAGTTTGGCTAGGTCCGGTTGGGCTGCATCACATTTTCATATTTTTCACCTTCATTTTTAGGTATTATTTATTGTGCTTTAGGATGTTCATGAGACAAGCTTCATACCTTTTACCTCTGCAAAGCAAAGGCAGCAAGTTTGGTTAATTTAGGTTAGTTTCAGTGAACTTAGGTTTTTAAGTTGGAAAAGTTTGCTTTTTTGGTAAATTGTTTCCTTCAAAAGTATGTTAGGCTAAGCTAGGCTGGGTGATGTTTTATTGGAAAATGTTGTAGATTTTTTGGTGTGAAAAATTTCCCACTGGGGGGGGAATCCCGTTTTCTGAAGAGGAATGTTGTCTAGGTTGGGTTAGCTTATAATCTTAGCATTACTTTGTATACTATACTAAACATCTCCGAGCCCTCTTTTCAGTGTTATTGTGCCTGTCAACTGAAAAGTAAGCATTTGCAGAGAAAATGAGTGGCTACATCATCTTAATCATGTTCATAAATGTTGCATTGGTTGGTTATTGGTTTTATGACATGTCGACTGTTGAGTCATATAGCACCGCCAATCTCTCACGCTGATTGATCGTGGGCAAAGAGTAGCAACATGTGAGACTCAAACCCACAATCTTTGTATTGTGAGATAGGAAACTTACCCCTAGAATTATAAAAAGTTTCAATAATTCATAATGCACCTTAAAGCACAAATTTACCTTACCAGTGACATAAGTAGATGATACCATAGATACCCTCTGCTAAATAAATTACCATAGATACCCTCTGCTATTACAAGTGATCAACAAGTATAGGAACCTCATATAGTCAGCAAAACCTCCTAGCTGCAAGATTGCAGCAGAACTGATTTTTATAAGAAGTCAGGTTGCCTAATCTAGTCTAGTCCATCTCAGCCAAACCCAACCAAACCTAGAGCTGCTGGGCTTCATACAATCTATATATGATCTTATACAACCTACTAGTGTTGGGCTATGGATCCCAACTTGACCTAGCCTGATACAGAGATATTGGGTAGCATAAAAGCTATGGGTTCATGTAAATATATGGAGTCATTCATCCTAAACCAGCCACACTAAAACTTTGCAACTTTAAATAAAGAAATATTGAACATGCAAGACAAAATCTATGCACACAAGAATGGAAAATATGCACTGAAAAAAAGCATTCCCCTTCACTTCACCATCAGCTGATATTCTCCAATTACATGTAATTGTTGTCAACTACTGACATTTCCAAAGTATGCACAATTGCTTCTAACAGCCACTGGCAAGTTACAGCACCCATCATTGTCAGAAGAAATTTATGAATTGTCAGATTCATCATATGATATTTATATAGAAGACCCAGAGCACAAATACGAAAATGTACAGACTGGACTTCTTGAATCTTACCCAGCAACTTCACCTGCATCATTTCTTTGGAAAATCACATATAAGCAAGATATTCACTAGTTAAGATCATGCCACATAGCATTCACACTGCAGATTATGTGGACTGCCTTGGTGATGTAATATTAGGTGATCCAGCATCAGTAGGTTTTAGGCAAACCAACATCAACAGGCTAGGTTCAATCAGGTCAGTTTTTGTTGTAATACCGTTTGATTTATTATTTGGGCTTAAAGACATGGTCAATACCTACATGGTCATTTAGTGCCCAATGTTGTGCAATTTTACATTTTCACTCAGTTAGGGTACTTGACATTGAAATTCTACATGGACATGAGTGGGTAAATTTGCAGCTTAAGTTAATTTATGATTTCTTGGACTTTCTTTTTTAATGCAATGTTTATGAATGTGCTGAACATGATGTGGCCACTCATTTCCTCTGCAAATGCATACTTTTCAATTGGGAGGCAAAATAACACCGAAAATGGTGCTTGGAGTTGGTTAATATAGCATAAGAATAATTCCCAAAATAAAGAAAAAGATGTAATACACCCTTACCTGACCTAGCCTAACCTGTATTATTGTGCTTCAGGGTGGTAACAAGACAAGTTTTTTTAAACATACATTTGCCTCCATAAGGCAAACAAATGGGTTAGGTTTGGTTAGGTTCAGTTAGTTTATGATTTTTAAGTTGGAAAATTTCTGAAATTGTTCTTGAAAAAAAAATGCATTAAAAAATTGACAATTATTCTTCTACAAAGGCAGCTTTTATTAGGTTAGGTTAGGTTGGGTTAGGTTTAAACAAAAAATAATCAGAACACAAATGTTACATTTTTCAAATTATACTTTTCAGAATTATTTTCTCCAAAGCAAGGTTAGGCTAGGTTTGACTGGGTTATGCTGCATTATTTTATTTAACATGTCTTTTTATGCTGTTACCTAACTCGAAGTCTTTTTGTGTTATATTGCTCATGACCTGAAAAGTAAGCATTTGCACAGAAAATGAGTGGTCCCATCATCTTAGTCACATTGATAAACATTGCATTGGAATGATAAATTCCAAGAATTCACAAAACACCTTAAAGTACAAATTTACGACCCATGCAAGAAACAATTTTTAAAAGGGCAAAATTTACATTTTTCTCTAAAAACAAACAAATTAGAAACCTAACCTAACCTAACATAGCAGTGTTGGAAAAACTGGCGTTTGTTGGTGTTATGCATACCAATAAATTTTGTACTCCAGGATTGTGACTGGACAAAATGAAATATTTTGTACTCCAGAAGGGAAAAGGAAGAACAACATTGTTTGGTTGAGTTCTACCACTCTTGTACTCCAGAAGGGAAAAGGAAGAACAACATTGTTTGGTTGAGTTCTACCACTCTAAGTCCATACCTGAAAACAACTAGCAGTTTCAGCAGTCCGTATGCGCCCACTCACCAACAATCCCTGTCGACCATAACAAAACTTTGAAACGCGTACAGCCTGTATAGCATGCCATACCAAGACATGTTTCTCGGTGTTGCGCTAAAAACGTCTCCGCTGTCCAGTTACAACTGGCGGAATGTGACGTCATGTGAGAAGATCCTAATTTTGTGTCATTATATCGTCAATATTTAATTAAATATGTATTCAATATTTATTCAATATTTATTCAATATTTATCAATATTTATTGTTATATATTATGCATTTATATTAATCAACATTTATTCAATATTTAATATTCTGAGTCATGGGCAAATATCCCTAGTTGGCAAAACTGGCGGTACTTGGTATCGCCGGAGTAAATATTTCAGGCCCCGTTTGGCAATTAAGATGCTTTGAATGCGCAATCGAAGGTCATTTTGTTAAAGAGACGACTTTTTTAGACACCATGAGCCCGTTCAATGCAAAAAAGTCACTTTATATTTCCTCAAAGTGGCTTTGGAGCAATGAAGTTCTCCGAGGTGACAACACCAAGAAACCAATGCCATTTGTGAACTTATGAATGACTGTCCAATAAGATTTTTGAAATCTGTGCTAAGATAAATTGTGTGCCTTGAAATATAACTGCATTTGGAGTTCATCAGTGTCGGTGAAGGGTCTGTAATACCTGTTCCGATTTTACTCCGACCCATCTGTTGCCGGCCCGGTAATCCGCCGTAGTTCTACCGCTGGGGTAAGCGAATCAGACCCGGCTCTATTTTCCAGTACATCTTTGACAACTGTTGGGAGGGACGGGCTGATGGAGTTGGTGAGTGTTTGTGGGTTGATTATTTTTTAGGTTTGTGGTGTGGGTACCCAAATGTGTACTGGCAGTGATAGCTAAGTGTGCCCATTCGGTTTCACTCTCTGTCGATTGTCATCATGAGATGTGAAGTCGTATTTCCATAAGTTTGGATCACACTGGCGAGTGTGGCAGGAAGTGGAGCACGATAGAGACCATTGTTCAGAGAAGTAGGGGTTGGCTGTGGTGTTTGCCACGCCTGGTTTTTCTCCCCTGTTGTAAATAGATCAGCCAGAAGGTTTTGTTTGCCTGGTGCAGAGGTTGGTGGTGAAGGTGGAATGGTGTAAAGCCTTGGCTCGGCGGTTGTCATGGGTTTCGATTCCTCGTGGTGCCCGCCATCCCTCCCAGGGTTCACTGATTGGGTCCACCCCCAGTTAATTGTATCTTGCTGTGAGGAGCTTGTAAAACCATTTTCATCATTTTAAACTCATCTTTCTACTGGAAGTCTTCCTGATAGTTAGAAAACCTCACAAGTTATTCCCATTTTTAAAAAGGGTTCAAGGCATGATGCACTACATTATTGCCCAGTGAGTCTTACTTGTGTCCCATGTAAAATTCTGGTGTGGTAAAACGTGTAATTGTTGAGCATGTAACAGCATGAAATGCTAACATTGATTTGTAATTCCATTAAAGCAATGCTACCTAATTATGGACAACTCCTCATTTTTTTACTGCAGCAAAATTTTGGACATGGATGTTTGCCAAGATGTTTATGCATACAAAAATGCTAACATTGGTTTTCAGCCCCATTAAAACAAGGTTAATTGTTGGCAAGTGCATTGCTATTTTTGTATTCCAGCTCAACATTTTGTACTCCAGTTAAAAATTATGTACTCCACTACCAAGAAAAAAATATGGAAATCCTACACTGTAACATAGCCTAGGCTATCCTGAACTGTTTTTTTTTTTTAAAGAAAAAAGACTTGTTGACAAAATCATAATTATTCTCACATACAGCAAAAGCCCAACCTAACCTAACTTAACCAAACCTAACCCCATTGTATGCTTCATGGAGGTAAAATGTGTGCAAAACTTGTCTTGCTGTTACCTTAAACAGCAATAATACCCATGAGTAGTGTACTAGGGTCTGTTCTCGTGGCTGTACCAGAAGGAACTCAGTGGAGGCTAGTCGAGGCTAGTTGAGACTGGCTCATGGGAATGACTGGTGGAGCTTGGTGGAGAAATCAGCTGACAGCGATGTGAATTCCACGACAAAAAGGAGGCATTTGGCGCTGTATCATAAATTGGCCAAATTGCCTTTCAAATGTTTGTCCAGATGATCGCACAATGTACATAGTATGCCTTGTTTTACAAAGTCCCAAATTTGTCTTTATTTCTGGCTATGTATGTGTCCTCAGAGACTGCGGGGAGCACACATCCTTTTTGCCTATGGGATGAACCAGGCAATCTCTCTTTCCTCTCGGTTGAGCATCATCTCCCCCTGTTTTGCGGTTTGGCCTGCCTTCTTAACGTACAGCATATAATCTCGTGTCTGGACCCGCCGGGCTCCCTCGGCCCTTCTCTACCCGATGCTGACTTTTCCTCAACTGAACTTGCCCGACCTCGTCGATCGGGCTCGAGTAGGATTTTAGTTTCTCGGCACCAGGAGAATGGCGGTACTTATTGGCACAGGAATTGCGGCAGATCCGGCCGGTAAAGTAACATCTTCCGGTAATCTTTACCTTTTGGCCGACACATACTGCCAAGGTTAGTGATTTGTAAAGAGGTGTACAGTGGGAAACAGTGACATCACATAATTTAGGGAAGTGACGTCACAGGAGTCGGGTGTCAATGACGGGCACTGACCTAACCTAACATAACATAACATAGCATAACCTAACCTAACACATCGACACCTGTGACGTCACTTCCCTGACTCCTGTGATGTCACTGTTCCCCATTGTACACCTCTTTACAAATCGCTACCCTTGGCAGTATGTCAGCCGAAAGGTAAAGAAAGCCCATCTTCCCTTAGGCTGAATGATGTTGTTCAAAGGCCTAAAAACATGCTTTGTGGTCTGCATCTGTTACTTCGATTATTGTTCATAGTTGTAGTAGTAATTTCAAATTTCCTTTGCGAAGGATGATCCTGGTATTCAGTTGATGCATGAAGATGAGATTCATATGATGGAGGACGTTGTTTACGCTAAAAAATATGGCGCAAGTGCGCCGTGGTTGAGCTCAACTGAAAAATCACAATTGGACCCTGCTTCTGGGCTGGTGGAGCTTTTGCTCCACTGGTGGATGTTGGTGGAGGAAATATATCCACCGGATTTGCGACGGGAACGACCAGTGGAGGTTTGTGGAGGTTAGTGGAGCCATTGGAACAGACCCCTAGCAAATCCCTTTCCACACTGACACAATGGCCAGGTGCACAATGTCACATGCAAAAAACAGCTCAAGAATCTCATAATCCATAGCACCGACCTTGCTTGTGACATATTTACTCATTGGCTATCCAACCATCTACAATGAATGTTAAGTGGTAGTGTATCAGTAGTCAGATAGTGCATTGTAGTTCACTTGTCTGTGGATCTAGCAAATTGTAAAGCATCATTTCTATACTTTGCAAGTTGTATATGTCTAGACCTTATCCACGGCCCTAGAGATAAAACCAAGTTTAAAGCGTTCACTTATATGGCAATCAACCGCATTAGTTGTACTGGCATAAACAAACTGCGTCTCATTTGTCTCAAGATGATAAATACAGTTTCGGCAGGTAGGTACTTACCCCATTGCTGAGTTTTCAATCGTCATCAATGTAGACTTATCAATGGCTGTTTCAGAATCAAAACTTCCAAAATATATCTGCACCAATTGCCTTCCAAAATACCCTAACTACACTACGCAAAACAAAATAGCACCATCAACGAGCACATCGCCGCGCAAGCAATAACCTAAAAACTGGTAAAAACTTAAGGTAAGATATAACACTCCTTCCACACCAGTGTGAGTTGGCAGCTATGACGTACAGGCAGTAACATCCACCAGAACTTAGCATTGTGGCCTGACCATGGATGATATGACAGTTGTGGTAGCCTATGTGATTATTTTCTTGGAACGGTGGATTGTTTTCGAGAAGAAAGATAAATGGTAGCAAGTTGGCATCACTTATACTGAGGTCAAAGCAACGAGGAAGGATCAAATGTGAAATGTTTCTATGAAAAATTAATGCTACAAAGTAAGCAATTTGGCCTATTGCAATGGCGTAGGAAAGGGGGAAGGGGGCAGCCGTCCCCCCGTTCCAGGATCGTCGGAGGAGCCCTGAAAGCGCCCGATCAGGGGACCGGTAAGAGACCCCTAGGCCAACGCATAGGGCCCCTGGACCGACAAAAGGAGCCCCGGGCTGACATAAAGGGTCCCGGGTCGATGAAGAGGGCACCGAGTCAACGGAGGGGGCCACGAATTCTTTGAAGGGCCCCCGGGCTGACGGATAGGACCAGAGCCAATATCAAGGGTCCTTGGGCTGTCGGCAGCTCCCAAGACAAGAAGGGGCACCTGACCTGATGGGCAGGGTTCAAGCGTTTGAAAGGAGGCCTCTGGCTTGCCCGAAAAGCCCCTTGGTCGTCAAAGAGGGCCCATGAGACGACGGAAGTGGGCCCTTGTTGCCGGAGAGGACCTCAGGTTGTCAGAAAGTGCCCTTGGACCGACGGATAGGGCCCAAGCCGTACAAGGGCCCCGGTCTGATGGAGGGACCCAAGCTGTTGAAAGAGGGCCTCCGGCCTGACAGAGGAGGCTCTCGATCGATAAGGATGGCCCTGCGCCGACGGAGAGGACTCCTAACCGTGGGAGGACCCCGTCTGTCGGAGAGGCCCGAGAGCCGGTTTGAAAGGCCCCTTGGCTGATGGGGCCGAAACTGCATCGTGATAGAGGAGGCCCAAGTTTTTGAAGAGGAAACTTCGGCCAGATGGAGAGTGTCCTGATCCGTGAAAGAAGCTTCCTGAGCTGACTGATGGGGGACCCGGGCCGGACATGCGGAGCCACTAGGTCGGCTTTGGCTCACACTGATGGAGAGGGGCTTAGAGCTGACAGCGAGCCTCAGGCCAATAAAGATGTCCCCGAGCTACGAAGATGATCCGACCCGAAGCGGAGGGTTCCCGGTGCTACGTAAAGGGCCTCTAAGCTCACGAAGAGCCTCGGACTGTTACCAAGCAGTGAAGTGGCAACCGCACTCCTGGCGAATCCTATGGGGCCCTCCAGGCGACCGCTCTGATAGTCAGCTATATAGACAATAACATTTTTTTAACGCATCTAGCAGCTTGTGTGGAAAGGGCCCTTGATGCTTGAAGATGTCCACCCTGATGGCTGGCAAGGGCCGTGAAGACGAGAGAGGCCCGTCCGAGAGCTGGAATGCCCTTACCAGCTGGAAAGAGTAGCATTAGCTTGAATGGGCCTCTGACAGCTGAGGAATAAACTGGCCACCGGAGGTTCAAGGAAGACGGGGACTATATTTGTGTTTGAAAGGGTCCCTGAGGGATTAACAGGACACCTAAGAACTGAAGAGGACTAGTGAGGGCCCATGTCAAATCTGAATTTCCCCCGATATGAGAGCTAGACAGGACTATTGAGAACCGTGATGGGCCCCTGAAAGCAGGAGAGGGCCCTGAGGCATTGGTGTAACCATTGGGGGGGCTGGGTTTGAGGGGGAGACATTCCCCAACTTTCTGAAAAGTGGCGATTTGTCCCCATATTTTTCTCCGTGTCCCCCAAGCCTCAGCTACATGAGTATGATCGTCGCAAAATTATACTTAATCATTTATAAAGTTAAAATATGTAAGCAAGAGAACCACCAAAAACACTGGAAGCCGATCTAGCCAATCAACGGACTTCACAGGCTCTCTGTCAACACAAAATCTCCGAATCGTAAATCAGCAAATGTTAGAAATTTCTGCTTCCAGACCATTCTGGAATAACATGAACCTTGACCATAGTTGTGTTTTCGCTTGGGTGGAAAATTGTGCCTTGCGAGCAGACTTGTGCTCGACTCGAGTTGAATCGAGAATCGACTCGTGAATCAATGGGGTCTGAAAGTTGATAAAGATGTAGATGGCGCTGAGAGTCAATGGTCACCCAGCCTTCTTTGGCGAACCTAAAGCGCTATGTTTTGTGGGTTAGGGAGGGCAGAATCTTTATATTTAAAAAGCCTATTGTACATTTTGTAAGCAGCGTATGTTGTTTGCGCGTATTTAATTATGTTGAATGTACTTCAGACACGTCTAGTTTGCTGGAATATTTACCATTAGTGCGCTAGAAATTAGGAGAAGCAAGCCAGAAGTATGGGTGTATGTGCGGTTCCCGGCTGCCATAAACGTCATCCATCTATCAGGTTTCCAGCAGACTGCAAGGTAAGAAGGCAGAAAATTGATTTGAAACACAACTATTGTTTGACTGCCTTTCTGTAAAAGACGTAGTGAGAACCATTTAGGAAAGCACTGGTAAGGTACCTAGGCACATTAGGTACCAAGGTAAGTACCTATCTATTGTCCAGACTGTAAAGTATGGCACAAGGTTCACTGGGGCACATCAGCCCACAGTGAAAATATGCACCAATCCACACCAAGGGTAAGAAATTGACTCCAATCTGCACCCCCCCCCCACCCCCAATCCATAGCCAGGAATTTGTCATGGCTAATACCTAACATGCTAAGATTGGATTGTTAGCCTACTTAATTTGAAACTAATAATTTGAGTTCCACCCATAAGTTATGTTCAGTCAAATTAATTTCCAAAAAATTGCATTGCAGGTTAGGTTGGGCAGTGGGTATCTGGTCACCTAGGGCTAGGTACCTTACCAAGGTAGTTGTTCATATGGGCCCCATTAGGGGCCCACACCCACCTCTCAGGGAGCCTGCACTGCTTGGGGCACTGACTCCCAGGGGCCCACATCTCTTGTGGGTCCCACATGCTGCTTACCTTACCTTACCTTAAGTACCTATTGTCGGGTAAAAATTACGCCAAAAAGTTGGTCCTGATTATAACAAAACATTACCCTTTCCTTATCTCAGTCCTGTTGATTCAGATTAGAGTCGTTAGTAAAAAGAGAATAAGGAAAATCACCCACACAGATGCACATATCACATGCACCCATGCATACACAACACCCACACCCCACACTCACCCAACAAATCTCACCAAAAGCCAGCACATGCATTTTTAACAGTAGGTGGGTAGAGATCTCTTACCTCTGGACCAGCTCTTCCTTCCTGCCCTTTGTTGATGCATGCCTTTCCCTTAATAAGCTTGAAAGTTGAGGTGTTGTGAAACTCCCATAAAAATCCCTATCACTATTCAAGTCCATAATTGCGCCTAGTAGCTACCACCGTAACGTGCAGTCAATAGCAAAGCACTTGCCAGCTCAGACGCGTATGTTCTACCCAAGCTAGTGGCCAGAGTCCGATAATTGGCGAGTTCCTGGCACACTGTAACCCATGAACAACCTTTCTTCAACACAATATTTCCGAAATCCTTGGCCTAAATGACTTGCAACCCTAATAAAAGCCACATGCCAACACCGACTCCCGGCAACCCCACGCAAAATGCACAGCAAAGATGTCCAACGCCTCCTCGTCGGGTGACCATTGCGTACAGCGCCGCCCTGGTGGCCAAATCGTAGCTTTCAGACCCCATTGTTTTTTTATGAGTCACCAGTTGAATCGATTCTTTTCCCCAAAATATATCTTGAGTCGTGAGTTGAATCACATCTTTCTAAAAAATAAATGCGTTGAATCATGAGTCAATCATTCAAATCACAATGAGTCATTTGAGTCTTGTGACTCAAATGCAAGTTATGAACAAATGATATAAAGCATGTATCTGTGTGAATATTATGACAATAACTACAAATAATTATTAATGTTAAGCTTGGTATTCACAATCATTATCATGCATGAGTCAATCCTTGTGCCAGGAGCACAACACAGAAATGGGTTGTAATTGTGAAAAAGGAATATGGAACCGAAACGGTCCTGCACTGCAACGGGCATCTGCGCTGAATAAAAATGCGTTGGTTTGTTATTTGTCGCACGCGCGTCTTTTATCATATCAGACGCACGTGTGACAAATAACAAACCCAAGGTACCTTTACTAGAAGGTAGGTCGAAGTTTTCCTTCATGCCCGCATGACGTCATCCGAAGGTTTTTTTAATATGGTACCAATTTGGTTGCAGAGGACTTTTCTCAAATCATACGCAATGGTCACTTTTATCTAGACCCAGGGCATGATGCATTCTTCCTTGATGAATCTTGCATGGATTATTAATGATACATGCATAATTGAACTTTTATGTACAATACCATTGCGATTTAGGAATGCCTTCCTGAAACTTTCAATAAGTTTCAGTCTGATTTCTGGTAGTATGAACATCTAGATATAATGTTGGAATGGAACACATCTCTGTTTCAAGTGTCATGCCTTACTGTGCAGTACCGGAGGTTAGAAGTGGAACTGGGCAGGCAACTTTAATAAAGAAGAAATCTGGTTACACCATTTTCATCAGGATTCTGCCAAAGCAAATTCTTTTGGCACACACTAAAACATGTGTCTAAGTTGTAAAATGTAGGGGAACCAAGAGTATGTTCTAAGCATTTAAAATAAATTAATAAGAGAAGAAACCTGAAGCAAGAACGGTTTAACCTTGCCTCTTTGCAGAGAAGCAAATGTCTGCTACCATCAGCTATTCCCACCATAATAGTCACACCAGCCAAAACCCAGGGTAATCATGCAACTTTTCTGTATTATTGCTGTTTACATCATTTGCAAGATTGCTTTGTAGTGTTTTGCCTGCTTTGTTTGCATATTGGCAATGGTTTTCCTCCACCAAAGAAAAAGATGGATACACCTGGTTAGGTTATGTCCTTTTATTTCAAGATTTTGATACTTTTCTCTGAGAAACTAGATTAGGCTAGCTAATTTTATGTTGGGTTACCTTGCAATTTCTAAAGCTTTAAATATCTAGTTATTGTATGTGAGCCAATTGAAAGCCCTCCTTTTTGGTTTTGGTAATATTTTGCTTCTCAACCAAGATTAAGCATATGCAATGGAAATGAGTGGTTACACTATCTTGGTCATGTTAATAAGCATTCATTCAAACATTATAGTAAAAAGTTCTTTAGTTTCTACAAGCTAAGTAAAGTTTCAAGCACAATTGGTCCACTGGAAGTAAATGGGACTATATTGAGTGAGGATGGTGAGATGGTTGAGGAGCTGAGCAAGCAGTTTAAATCAGTGTTTACAGTGGAAGATGTGACTAATCTGCCAACCGTGAACCACAGTTCAGTGACAGGTGATCAGATACACAATGTTGATTTCATTGGTAGTGATGTTGTTTTCAATTATATCAGAAAAATAAAGCCAAACAAGACAGCAGGACCTGATGGAATTTATGCTATGGTATTGCGGGAAGCTGAAAAGGAACTGGCAATTCCACTTAGTATAATATTTTGCAGATCAGTTTCACAAAATGAAATTCCAACAGATTGGAAAAAGGCAAATGTAGTTCCTATTTACAAGAAAGGAGGAGGGAAAGTTGAAAACTATAGGCCAGTAAGCCTCACATCCCTAGTCTGTAAGGTACTCAAATCAATTATCAAGGATATAATAGTTCGTTTTCTGGAAGGAAACAGATTGATTCAAGATACTGAACATGGGTTTAGAAAAGGGAGATCTCACAAATCTCTTGGACTTTTTGAATTTTGCTACAGAACAATTTGTTCCGGGAAATCTGGTTGATGTAGCATATCTTGACTTTAGTAAGGCCTTTGACAAGGTACCCCATAAACGGTTAATGATGCAGCTTCAGGTCCATGGTATTGCAGGTAGCATCCTAAAATGGATAGAGTTGTGGCTTTCAGATAGACAGCAGAGAGTGATGCTGAATGGTACAAAGTCATCATGGCAAAATGTTCTTAGTGGAGTCCCCCAGGGGTCGGTACTGGGGCCACTATTGTTCATTATATTTGTGAATAGCATTGAATGTGGCCTAAGCAGTAAGGTTTTGAAATTTGCGGATGATTTGAAGATCTTTAGGGCAATAACAGGGCACAATGAGAAGGTTTTGCTGCAGAAAGACTTAGACGAGCTTGTGAAGTGGTCCGAAAAATGGCAAATGAAGTTTAATTTTGATACGTGCAAAGTCATGCATGTAGGTAGGCAGCATATGAAGACGCCATACTTGATGGGTGGCCAAGTACTATCTGTGACTCAGCAGGAGAAGGACTTAGGTGTTATTTTGAACACAAAATTTGGGGCATCAAAACAGACCAAAGAAGCCAGGAAGAAGGCACTAAGAATGCTTGGGGCAATACAGAGGAATGTGTCATACAAAAGTGAGGATGTCATCAGGAAGCTTTACTGTGCATATGTCAGGCCACATTTGGAATACTGTGTCCAAGCTTGGTCCCCTAGTTATGAGAAAGATTGTTGGCTTTTAGAGAGAGTACAAAAGAGGGCAAAAAAAATGTTTAATGGTATAGGCAACCTGGCATATGAGGAAAGATTGAAGAAATTGAATATGTTTTCACTTAGATATAGAAAACTGAGAGGAGATCTCATCGAGGTTTTTAAATTTGTTCATGGTCAGGAACGGGGATATCTCAGGGAAATGTTTGAATTTAACAGAAATGATGCAATTAGAGGTCATCAATTCAAAATTATTAATCACAGCAGGACAAGGTTAAGACAGTATTTCTTCACCAACAGGGTAGTAGAACACTGGAACCAGCTGCCAGGAACTATTGTCAGTAGCAACACACTGAACATCTTTAAAAACGGCACAGACAATCATTATAAGAATAGGGGGCTTGTTTTTCTGTATTCCAGGGAGGGTTGATCGACAGATTTGGTGGGCAACTGTTTCAGTGTCCAAAGTGCAACCAAGAAGGGCCCTTGTGGCTCATAGTTGCACTGATCTTTTATGTCTTTATGTCTTTATCTCTATCAAAACCTTGTTTGTGATCTAAACTAGAAATTTACCAAATGTTGTGCTTGTTGGTAGAAAATATGTTCTTAGTGCATAAAAATAATAATCATGATAAGACCCTCATGTCAATCATTTACCACTAAGTTATAGTTACATTAAGTTAGGGTCAAAGGCATGAGAAATGGATGATTTGGGTCAAATCTGCTAACTGAAATGGTGCATTTATGAGCTCCATTTTTTTACAGAATGGACAAAGAGTGATACCAGGTGACAAATATATCAATTAGGTACATTTACATTTGAACTAGTTTTTTCTCACCTATATATGAAGAAAATGTATACTGGATATAAACATATTTTAAGCAGTTTGTATATGTCTGCTGTTATATGTTAAAACTTAGTCTGGAATACAAGCAAAATTTTTTTTTTTAAAAAATAGCACTTCTTGTTATAGGAACACATGTTCAACTTTACTTATGAAAAGTATCAAGTATTTTGTAATGTGTAACATTATATAGGTTTTGTTCAGGTGATTGGAGCACGATTGCTCGAAGTCCTGACCTGTGTAATTTAAGTAATGTCTCAAACTTATATATAAAGGAGAGGTTATCATGAGATAACAAGTTAGTGATGCCTATATTGAGATTGATTCTTTCCATCGACAATTACAGGATTTGTGTAAAAATGGCAAACATTTTTGATCAAAATGTTGTTTTTCTGGTGTTTTCTGATGTGATTTCAACGAATTTGACACTCAATCGTTTGGAAAATGAAAAAGTCCCAAGATATAAGCACTTCAAGTTCCAGTAATTATATCTAAGAAATCAGTCCAAGAAAATAATTTGACTACAGATACATGCTGTGCCACCTCAGCACCATATGGGAAGTGTGGGGAAAGGGTTTTGGATGTGGTGGTATATAATTAAAAATAGCATACAATTATCAATAAAAACTAATGTAACCTAATCTAGCCTACTGATGTTGGACGACCTAACAACCTATCGATTTTGAATCATTTAAATGCACTGATATTGGATTACTTAAAACCTACGGATGTTGGAGTACCTAAATATGATTTTGAAATGTGAGTTCCAAAACAAATCGTAGAGGACTGTCCATAATACCCACTGCACATGGAGGCATACATCGTGAAATAAATAAATAAATAAATAGGAAGACGTCAGCCTTCCACAGCCGCCGGCTGCCAGCGACCATCGTGCAGACAGCGGGTCAGGCGTGCACGGTCCAGTTCGCGGACCGCTGGCACGTCATGCACATAGTGACCAGATCAGATCGCTAGAGGTGCCGTTGCTGTGTCCGCTCCCGAAGCCGTCCCCGTGGGCTCCTGCGACGTCATTTGCGCGAGGGGTATCTCAGCTGAGGCCATCATCAGTGGTAGCCTTACAATTTCAGGCGGTCTTCTGTGGTTACCTTTCAGAAACTCTCCTGCCACTGGGGAGAAGAAGCTATGGCGCACTTAGCCCCCCCCCCCCCTGACTGTCCTTTCTTCCGCTCTTGAACGAGGGTGACAACTTGAACACGTAAAATGGACGGCAGAGGTAGCCTACCAATATCGGGAACAATCCCTTTATTTTGGAGGCGCTTGATGGTGAGCCTGCCGGAAATGGCACATTGTTAGGCAGGACTGTAGCGGGCCAAAGCTATGCGCCTGCGCAGAGACAACTGGCCGCTTGCCAGTATCGCCCGCGACCTCGCTGAGATCATTGCGCGTGCGTACGCTGCTTCCGAACCGCACTCGGACACGTCGTCTGTTACTGTGTATAACGTGTCATGCAAACTGTTCTTTCTCTCTCACTTGGATCTTCTCTGCAAATACAAGCTCTCTTCGACACGCACAAGTTTCTGGCAACATGCCATCGAGACGGTGTGGAGTGTACGTTCGACACTCCACAGGACCACTGGCGGATCCAGGGAGGGGCCATTTCAGCCATGCCACCCCCCCCCCGAAGCGCTTAAAAGGGGGGGGGGGGGCACAGTGTCGTTTGGCCCCCCGAAACCAACAGAAGTCAACTAAATTAAAGTGTAGTAACCTTTGCCGAGGTTAAAAAATAGCATCTGGATGAAAGAATCTCCAATTTTAAAGGAATTTTGTATAATTGTTCGGGAGCCAGTATAGTAGCATAGTAGATTCTGACACACATCCAGGGTTCCATGCTGCTCAAGTTCTGCTTACAGCAAGAGTTGACAAGATCGGATCCGCCAGTGTGTACACGTGCACGAACATTGACGTGGTACAAGACGTTGAACGTGAACGTGAACGTTTTGGTAAACAATAACAAAAATCCGGTAACATAGAAACGGTGGAGTTAGGCTGGCCCCTATACAGGAAATTATGTTGTCATTAATTATTATTTTAAAGAATGGACCCCTTTGCCAAATAGTGGTCGAAATCCGGTGCTTTTAACCAAAAATAGTGGGAGAATGGGCACCCTCCAAATCCGTTCGACTCCTCCCTTGATGCAATTCCTAGGTACGCCACTGGGGGAGGGGGGGGGGGGGCTGACGCCGAATACCGAAAGTTGCCCCCCCCCCCGAAACCGGTGGGCTAGATCGGCCAGTGGGCAGGACGATTATTCCTGGGTTATTTAGGATACCCTTTGCTGAAGCTAAGAATAGGTCTTTCAATTAGAATACGTCAAAGTACCCTATATTGCCATAAAATATGCAAGATAGTGTAGAGAAAGTCGGTAAAATTGCGTGTAAACCATTGGCGAAGGGAAACCTTGAAGCCCGCTACCAAACCAACTTCGTGGGGACAACAAACCAACGCAATTTTATTCTGTGCGGATACCTATTGCAGTGCAGGACCTGGGCGCTATGTTGAAGTTAGGTGATGTGTGTCAGGTATATATGATTCAGGTTGTGCATAACGCTGATGTGGATTGAAGTATTATGCACTCATTGCTTTGCGTATGCATTGACAACCATTCATCTCGTTAATGTTTTTTAGTCAATTACTTTATGCACATGCACATGCATTTATCTGTATATATATACTAACCATTACAGTTCATGATGAATGATAAATAATGTGAGGTGAAAACAAAGTTACAGCAAAAATAATATATTAAACACATGTTTCGATGTTAGAGCATCTTCGTTGGTGTCTAAATAAATACTAATTCCCTTCTTTAATTAGACACAGATGAAGATGCGTTGACATCAAACTGTCTGTCAAATACATGATTTTTGCTATAACTTTGTTTTCACCTCACATTATATATATATATATATATATATATATATATATATATATATATATATACACATATATATATATATATATTTATATACATATATATATATATATATATATATATATATATATATATATATATATATGTATATATATATAAATAATGTGTGGGCAGTGCACACTGAATCATATAGCTTATGAGTCTGATAACATTGAGTCTGATCTGAATCGATTCAAAGTTCTGTTTAAGTCGTGAGTCAAATCATGCTTTGTGAGCTCTGAGTCTCAATTGAGTCGAATCAAATAATTTGACCTGCTCTGAATCATGAGTTGAATCGGATCTCAAGATCTGTGAGTCAAATATGAGTCGACTCGAAAAATTTGAGTCGAGCACAGGTCTGCTTCCGAGGCAACAAATTTGCATTATCGCAAGGCTTTATAGTCTTAGGTTGCATTCCCCTGCGCATATATTGATATATCTTGAACAAAAGTGACTCTGGGTGTCCTGGGGTATCTTCAAGACCACGGAGGGGAGTCATGGGCAGCCTTAAGCAAGTACGTCAAATTAACGTCGTATTCGTATTCAGCGACGTGTTTGCCAGAGGCGTATTTGTATTGGCATCGCCATTCAGCGACGGGTTTATGATTGTTCGAATCAATTACCACAAATGATTCTGCTTGCACTGAGCACGCTGGAAGCAACTACATTGGTCTCACATTACCACTGCAACGGTCAAGGTCCAACGCAAACCGGTCTCTTCGGTTGTCTCCATTTTTTTGTCGTTTTCACCCAAACCTGCCCAAATCTGGTATCAAGCAATAGCCTGTGGTGAACCATTGTGCAACATGTCAAACCGGTATATGTCAAGGTCAACCTTCTAGGTCAAACGTTAGCTTGGTTTATTAGATGGCGATTTTGAAGCGATATCGACCGAACGCAAGGTTCGGTTACTATCGATTCAATTTCCATCAAATGGGCGTCATTCGACGTGGCTAGTTATGTGGTATCAGAAAGTTAAGCAATCAAATTCTTTTTCAAGGGCAAAGGCCAAGTTGATCATCCGGTCCGCTCAATATTGTTTTCGTTTTCGCTCAAGCCAATCCAAATCTGGTGTCAAGCAATAACCAGTGGTGAGCACTCGAGTAACATTTAAAACCCGGACATGTCAGGATCTAAGGTTTGATTGAGTTCTTCGATGACCTCGTGTTTCGTCGCTATGGCTTCAATTTGCAGGAAATGGATGTCATTCGACGTCGCTTGTTATGCGGTATCAGAAAGTTCATACTTCGAAATCATCTCGACGAGTCTATTCAAGCTGATTTCTTCCGTCGCCTCACATTTGTTTTTGTTTTTTCGTTTTACCCAAGCCTACCCAGATTCACTATCAAGCGACAGCCCATGGTGAACCCTCGAGTAACATTTTGAAACCTGGATATATCAAGGTCAAACCTTAAGGTCAAAGGTTAGTTTGAATTCTTCGAAGTTCTCGCGATTCTTCGCTATGAGTTCAATTTGCACGAAGTGGGTGTCATTCGACGTGGCTTGTGCCACATTATAATGTTATCAAGTCGAACTCATTTCAAAGGTCAAAGGTCAAACCGAGTTCTTTGGTCGCCTCGTGTTTTTTCTTCGCCCTAACCTATCCACATCTGGTATCAAGCAACAGCCCGTGGTGCACCTCGAGTAACATTTAAATCCGGAACATGTCAATGTCAAACCACAAAATCGAAGGGTAGCTTAACTTGCTCGAAGCCCTCACGCCTCGTCGCTATGTCTTCAATTTTCATCAAGTGGAAGTCATTCGACGTGCGGTGAGGTACTCTAGCAAATGTTCAGGAATCACATTAACTTTCAAAGTTAGTGGTCGAGCTCATTTCTTCGGTCGCCCCGCGTTTCTTCGTTTTCTCCCAAAGCTACCCATGTTTGGTATCAACATATAGCCCGTGGGCAACCATCGAGCAACATTTCAACCCGGGACAGGTCAGGTCAAGCCTCAGGTGAAGGTTTGTTTTAATTTTTCAAAGTTCTCGCGTTTCGTCGCTATGGCTTCAGTTTGCATTATGTGGGTGCCATTCGACTTGGCTTGCCGTACAGTATCAGAATGTTGAGATATCGAAATAATTTCAAAGATGTCGAAGGTCCGCTGTGTGTACAATGATAGAGTGCAATAGGAATAGAAGGATCAGATCTTTTTTTTTTTTTGCAACCGTTGTGATAGCAGGCACTCATATCCTATATGACTACGAGCTCCCCCAAGAAATCCCGTCATAACCTGCTCGAACGGCGCTCGCATCGCTAGTTTTTAATTTACACTACCACATTGCTGTTCTGGACATGTAAAATGTATATTTTTTTAAATCAAATTGTCCGCTTTCCACTTAACACTCGCACGTTCGGCGGTCCGCGCCAACTTCGCATATCCGGGGGGGGGGGCAGATCTCTGCCCCCCATAAGATCTCCAGAACTATGCTAGGTAGCGACAAACGGAAAACGGCGTTGGATAGCTGGTGACAAGCCCTATCAAAAGTATTTCGGTCATGTTTTCGCTCAGGTCAATATTTAGGTCACTGGGGCATCATAGGTCGAATTCGACCAGATCGGGTGGGACCCTCAGATATTGACACATATCTCAGGACCTGTAGCAGATAGAAACAAACGGCGAATGCTATTCGACAGCCCTTGAAATGTACTATCGACAATACGCTGTGTGATTTAAGGTCAGGTCAACTCCGAAACTATGACAGGTCAAGGTCATGAGGTAGTCTAGGGAGGTCATGCAATGTATCAATCGACACGTATTGGCGATACAAGCACAATGACGGTAATTTCAGCCTTCTAGCTCAATGCAGTGCGATATAATGCGCAGAAATGTGCTAGTGATCTCAGGTAATCTCAGATGACCTTGGTGAGGTCACTGAGCAAAAATGTCAGCGATAACATTGAGAATAGCTTTCAACTACACGCCATAACCGTTGTGAGGTCATTCCGAGAGCAAATATGTAACCAGGAAACATTTGTATATTTTACCATAGGCCTATAATGGGGGAAGCCATGGCCGCGACCTGACCTCAGGTCAATGCTACGAAAAAATCGAGATATATATATTATAGTCCCTGATGAGATCATGACGTGTTATAAGTTTGAAATCAATCGCCCAATTATTGTGGAAGTGATGCCACCTAGACTCCGAGGGATGTTGGGTCACTTCGCCTGACCTGGTGACCTGACTTGAGATGACCCAGGGTCAAACATTTCTGAGGATATGCGGAAAAGACTAATGAACAGCCATACGAGGTTTGGCCTTGCTAACCCGATTAGTATGGCGGCAAATTAGGAAAAACCGCAGGGGGGGCAGATATCTGCCCCCCCCCCCCGGACGTGCGCGTGTTAATGGTTCAACGGAAGTTGTCAAATTTGGAAGAGAAGCCACACGTCAATGCGCACTATTTTATAACCAGCCGGAGTTCATAACCACGAGAGAGCAATGTTGTAGTCGGGGGTGGATCCAGGAGTTGTCATGGGGGCACTTGTCTGGAGGGGAGCCATTTCTTTGGAGCGGCGCCACTGCAAAAGCACCTGGAGGGGCACCTCTGGTTGCAAAATTATAGGGGGCGGGGTGCACTCGGCCCTTCCCGAAGGGGTGCCTTTCTTTCCAGGTGGTGCCATTTTCTTTCATAGGGGGCGTTTATGGCTGAAAAATTCGAGCGGGTACAACTGGAACCTTTCCAGAGGGGCGTCTTTTCCCGGCCTGAGGGATGCCACCTTCCACGAGGGGGCACATGCCCTCAGTGCCACACCCTTTATCCGCCCTGGTTATCATTGCATCGAAATGTGTCCCCGTAAAACAGGAAAGCATGGGAAAGGTAAGCAAGGAAGGCAATATGTCCATATTTGCTACAATAAAACCATCGTCCAATATTTCATGTTTTCCTGCTACAAGAGGGCAACATTTAGCATACTTACAGCATGGCTCTATGGTGATGTGAAATCGGGCCCAGCACATACGACATGAAGCTAGATGTTCATAGGCATAAGGAGTGAAACTTGCTAATTTGGCGGAACCTTTTGTCCGCGAAATATCATTTTTAACAATGGCAAATCTGAAAACCAGACATTGAAAAAGAAGGGCTGAATTAATGGGATTTTTTGGGTGGGGGGGGGGAGGGGGATGGGGCTACCCTCTATCCTGTCCAAGCTTACCATGTCCCTGATTTATCCCCTCCCCCACAAATTTCGAAACCGTGGTTACACCCATGCCATGAGGAATGAAAAGGATCTCGTGAGAGTCAAAGAGGACTGGGCTGGAATTGTTCTGAAGCCCCTAATGAAAGAAGCCTTGAGCCTTGAGCGTCCCCTTATGGATGCACAAGATCCCCTGAGATATAACATCCTCCGTTGGCTGGCAATTGAGGTGGGAATATCGAGGACCAGCCTCAGAACTAGAATGTTATTAAACTCGCAAGAGCTGCCGATAACTAGGAAGAGCCCCCAGCAGCTTGAGAGGGTCCTTGATAGCTAGCAGAGTCCTCTGAGAGTTAAGGGGAGTCCTTAAGGCTAACGATGGTTGTGAGGAACGCTGAGGGTCAATGTCAAAGCTAGACAATTCCCTTGAAACTAAAAAGACTGTCAAGGACTGGTAAGAGTCCTTAACAGCTGAAGAGGTTCCCTGCTGACGATTGACCATGATCACCGAGCGGCAGGGAGGCCGGACTGGGATGCCCAAGAAGCTTGTAAGGGGCCCCAATGAGAATAATAGGGACCCCTGAGATCTAAAGTGTGTCCCTAAGGCTTAGCGATGGTTGTGAGGAACACTAAGAGCCAGTTTCACAGCTAAAATTTCATTGCTAGCCCGAAAGACTGTCGAGGACTGGAGAGGTCACCTGAGAGCTAGAGGGAATCGGATTGTGACGCTCCTGAGGCTTTGGAGGAACACTGATGGATGAACAGGACTAAGGAGAGTTCCTGAGAGCTAAGGAGAGTTTCGAGAGCTGGCGATGTTTATTAGAAATTGTGACACCTGTCTCGGAGCTGCAAGATTCCTCTGAAAGCTAGACAAGTTTGTCGAGGACTAGGAATGGCCCATGTAAGATTGAGAGGGCTACTAACGGATGAATGGGTCCCTTGAGAGCCAGAGAGGACTGGACTGGGATGTTCCTGAGCTTTGGGATGGGCAGCTGAACGACCGGGCCCTCTGAGAGCTAAGAGAGTCCTTGAGAACTGGCGATGGGTGCTAGGAATACTGAAGGCTAGCCTCATGGATAAAATGTCCTTAAGAATCATAAATTCCGCCAAGGACTGGGAAGGTCACCCACCACCACTACAGCGGCGGCGGCCACCCCAGTGACCATGGCCGCCCCAGTGGCCTGACCACAGCTGCTCCAGCAGCTACGATCGCTCCAGCGATGGCAAAACAAACAGCCAAACGATAGCTGTGATGACGGCCGATCCAGTAGTGCTGGTTGCTTCGCCTTGGATCAGGGTGACACTGGCTAATACGCGTCCTGTAGGGTCTCTGAAAATTACGCGCATTGGAGGGGGGGGGGGGCGGATTCCGCCCCTATAAGATCTCGGCCAATTAAAGCTGGAGTAACGAAATTCTCAGGGTGGATGAGTCCGGTAGTGAACTCTATTGTGTGCAAATTTCATGACCTTAGGTCAATATCTTCAAGGAATGAGGTCACATATGTCAAAATTTCCTTGTTTTGCGTGGCTTGGTTTGTCATTGTTATGGATCGCTGTGATTGTGTTTATATGCTCCAAAATGGGCATAAATGATGTTTTGGACATTACTAATGATGCAATATAGATGCTAGACCCGGAATTTGACATCAGGTCACCTATATAACAGCACTTTATCGGGTCAGTTACCTGTTCCAGTTACCGGAACCGGGTCGCCCGCCCGACTACTCCGTCGGGCGGCTCGGCGCAATCGGCTTCGCGAAGAAAGGAGTGAAGTACATGAATAAAGTATGGTAACGCTTAGGTACACAATGACAAACAGTAGTTTTCAGAATGTGTAGGAAGTAACATGCAAAGTGTGACATAAATCGCATGACAGTCAGTTGCATTTATGACAACATTCCAGTTGACTAAGTTTGGTTCCATTAACCTGTCATGAACTTGACCTGACCTCGGTCAAGGACCTCGGGACCTCGGTAACCTAACATGACCTAGAAACTATATAGCATAACAATATACATCAAACAAGTCGCTAGTGTTGCCAAGAATACTTCCCTTTTGCCAATATACGGGAAGCGCATCAGCGCCGATTTCCGTTTTACTTGCTTTAAACGACGCGCCAGACATTGAATGGTGTATATCGGACAAAAATGGCGTATATCGACCGGTAAAATTTGGAGTTATGTACGAAAAACCGGAGGGGTGAGCGGATTTCGTCCCCCTCCAGTGCGCGTGTCAAGGAAAAAGAAAGAAAAATAATTTGCATGATACTGTGTGTTCGGCATAGCTGGCCATGCAAGATGCCAGTCCTTCTCTTGTGCCCAAATCTTACACTTTTTTCCCACACTGGTATTCACAGCTCATTTCGAAGAACGTACGAAGGTGTTGGAAAGGTGCAATAATGTGGGCCTCGCCCACCCCACTAAACTATGTCTGAACGTTGCGGGGAACAGAAAGAAACAATTGTTTCCACGGAGATCAGCAATCGCATTTTTTTCACAAGCTAATATTCATGCCGTCTTTAGAGATGTATTAATGTCCCTTAATTTTCCGTAATGGGGATTATTTACTTGGTTGTTGTCGTTAATAAACTGACCGAAATTCGAGGAGGCGTCGAAAAGTGTGTGGGGAGCCTGAGTAAATTGGGGACCCTCTTCAGATGTTCGCCTACCCGGACCAGATCTTGGCTAAGTCGCTGCTTTACTTTATGGTTCATACTTCACACCAGGTCTATCTTAACCCCATATCTATGCTGCACTCCAGATCAGTCTCATGTACTTCAGCCCAGAGCCATACTCAGAGTCGCAGCCAGCCAAAGGGGTCCGGGGTCCGGTTCCCCTTAGCAACCAAAAATACACTAGATTGAAGAAGAAATTTGGAGATTTTCACGGGGTAAAACCGCGCGAGCGCGCTCCGGGCGCCGAAGCATGTTCCTGTTTCAATCACACTTTTTGTTCTCACCCCCACCCTGAAGAAAATCCTGGCTGCACCTCTGACCATACTTCACCTTTGGCTTTGTACCTCCCAGCAGATCTGACAGTCAGTATTGACATTGATTAACAATGATGCTGTCGAGATCATGAACCGCTATGCATCATGTATCAACCAGCCGCTAAAATACATCTTCCTTGCTGTATTGCTGGTCGGTCTTCTACAAAGCTAACTTAAGTTGAAAAACCAGTTCATGCTGCTACCAGAATGAGATCCAACGCGGCAACATTTGTCTTGAAGTTTCTGAGGGATATTAGGGGATATTGATGTGCGGGTTCTTGACGTCCGTGCGACGCACGCACAGATCCGTAGGTAAACCGTTCAAACACCACGTACGCACACACAAGTATATATTGAGAAGAGTCTTTCTCCCTCAAAGCTGCCGGATAACATAACCGTCACAGTCATTGACCGATACAGATGGGAGAGGAGCTTATCTTCCTGAAATGCTGCCGAAGAACACGACCGTCATAGTCATTGACCGATACAGATGGGCCAACGATATAAGTCAAGATGGTGAAGGTCCTGTCTTTGGGTCCGCAAAGTGCTCTAAATCAGAAAGAAACGACATATTTAGGTCCAAGCTTCGGAAACGTTGACTGCTTGTCTTTGCCTCTTCTTTGGTTGGTGATCCTGCAGCCACCTCGCTATGCACCCGGTGTCACAGCGTTTGCGGACCCACTTGCAAAAGGCACCAGATAAAATGGCGGCGTTTCAGCACTACACACGACCGTCAGTTGGTGAAGTCACGACGGAGAAAACAAGATGATGCGCTCGGAGCGCCACCTATAGCTGCCAGTGGATGAGCGCTAGCGCCACCTATGGCGGCGGGTCGCCGAGCGGCTGCTTCAGCGCCACCTATAGCTCCCAGTGGGTGAGCGCTAGCGCCACCTCTGGCGGCGGGTCGCCGAGCGGCTGCTTCAGCGCCACCTATGGGAAATGTCTGCCAGCCGGTGCCGGCGCGTCCAGCAGAGCGTCCACGGGGATGACGGTGAGAACTCGATTGACCAGACGCATCATCAGCTGTGCCACCTTCTTCTCGATCTCGGGCCGCACCTCATCCAGCAGGATCCGGTCGTTGTGGGTCACCAGGTGGCGCACTGTCTGGCCTGCAACGCAGAGCAGCGGCCACCACTGAGCGGTCGACACTGTCCGACATCGAGCCGAGCCAATCTAGCGATGGCCACCCGGTATAGGGCGGTGCGCATGGCTGGCCGCAGGATTGCCAGCAGTTCGAACTGACGACTGATACAGCCACGTATAAAATATATCTCCTTAATTAGGTGCAGAAATTCGCAGAAGACGAAATCGATACATTTTGCAGATCTACAGTTCAATCGAACCAACAGAGCGACATTATTTGGCACGAAGTGCGAAGACATAGTCAACCACATGCATTCGTTCCGCTCTAACTCAGACCCTGTCTTCGTTGCCTTTTCCCCTGTAGTAACTGGATATCATTAACTCCACAGTCATGGTCAACTAACTTCCTATCATTAACAACGGTCGGGGCTAGGCTAGGCAAAATGCATCTCGTCATGTTGGTGCTCACTCGTATCTGAAATGGTGCCTACCATTGCGTGGGGTCATAGCAAGGATGCATGAGCGCGCAACCCCCGTGTGTGTGGTGGTGGTGGGGGGGGGGGGGGTGGCTCCCCATATAACGGGGGGGGCGTTATATGGGAAGATTTTAACCGCTTGACATGCTGAGTTCCCATGGAATTACAAGAAAAAACTCATTTGTGGTGTTTCCGTATTTCAGATCCCGGACTGCACCGGCTAGTACTCGCATTATATTAACTCACTCCATTAAAAAAATGGATGAGTGTGCGATACATTCATTTCCATAGGTGACTTCATTTCTGCACATGGAACCGACAGACATTCGTCCACATAGTGCTACCATTGTTCATCACACTGATGCATAGATTAACTCACCTATAATAGGGTTTGTGTCGCTATTGAAGTCGATCTGATGGTTAGCTTCTCCAATCTCGAGGTGAACGACCAGGTTCCCCATTTGTACTTGCCTCTTCTCATCGGGGGTAGTACGCAATACAAGGTCACCGGTACCCATCACGTGCACACCCTCTGCAAACCACACCCCACTGTCAAGCCAATGTCAGGCCAATGGCACACATCATATCCGCAACCTCTGCGGACCACATATCCTGTGTCAGTTCACACATCACATCCAGGGCTTTTGCAGATCACACACCTTGTGCCAGATCAGCCATCACATCCAGGGTTTTTGCAGATCACACACCCTGTGCCAGGTCAGCCATCACATCCACAGTCTCTGCAGACCACACACACAGTGTCAGGGCACTGGCACGCATGGCACGCATCGACAGTCGGATGTGATGCTTGCCGTACAGCCGCCTGACGTCACCTGAGACTCGTGCACCTGGTGATTTTCCGTCACATATCTTCAGCAGCCTGTTTGCATGAACATTACGCATCTTGTATAGCATGCAAAGCATGGACCTAAGACCCAATATTCCCTCCACTGTTCGCCGTGCCGGAGCACGTTGCCGGCAGTCCACTAGGAGGCTTCTACAAGATTCAATGCCACCTGTCACTAGGAGACTCCCATAGCTCACGAAGAGTTCTGGCATGCTACGCGGTATGCATGCAATTCGTGCTTGTAATGAGGTCATGAGTATATAAATCATCCCTCAATATTACAAGAGAACACCATTTTTTTTGTGACTGTCAATGGAAACCGGCAGTCCAAAACAGCAGGAAGACCCTCAGCTAAAAGTATCAAACAGTCCTCTCACTTTGACAAGAGACTTCATGCCGATTTCAGGAGGCCAATGAAGGACGCAGTAGTATGTGGCTTCTCATAAGGATTTCAGGGGACAGATCTAAACCTCACAACGACGGCGTCTTCAAGTTTTAACACTCATCCGTGCACGACATGCTGCCATCTTCCCAAGTGCGTGGGAGATGGGGTGGGGGTGCGATCCCCTAGCGACTTCAAGCGGATAGTGCGAGCGACATTAACCCTCGCCGGGCCGGGTGGTTGGTGTGCTCCCCAGGGCTTCCCGCCACCCTCAGTTTTCCGGTGTAGCGACCGAAAGAGTAGACGCCGAGATATGGAAATTTTAATAGCCTCTTGTACATCTGTTTTATATCCCCGTACAAATTCCACATCCAGGTTTCAAAGGCAGTTGACCTGGGGCAAGTCAAAGTAGGTAATGTTCCACAATCTTCAAAGTTTCGCCATTCGGAGTGTTTGCAAATATAGGCACCAAATATAGGCAAATATAGGCACCAAATATAGGCAACAAATATAGGCACCAAATATAGGCAAATATAGGCACCAAATATAGGCAAATATAGGCACCAAATATAGGCAAATATAGGCACCAAATATAGGCAAATATAGGCACCAAATATAGGCAAATATAGGCACCAAACGCAGATCATGCCGTCCTCTCATCACACCAAGGGCCGTTCATGTCGACATTTTAACTGGTAGTGAGGATTACTTACCTGAGGTCAGATAAATTGTCGCAACGTTTTACCGTGTTGGGTAGGGAAGATTAAATTTGGAGGTACCTTTTCACGGCGAAAATGATCAAGAGCAAAAAAGAAGCATTCTGGGTTTCAACTATGTATCAAATGTGAATAATAAAATATGGTCAGATCAAGTAATATGCATATCTTGTGTAATGCCACTTTGTACAGAATGCTGCTTTGTGATGTTCCTCGTGATGTCATATTTAAGTTCAATTTCAACGTTGCCTTAGTAGTGCGACATGACACTGAATGGCCAGCCAATGGCCTGAGGTGACCTGACCACGTGCGATCTGTCATTTTAACTGTTTTTACCTTTCTTCTGAATGGCTTTTCAAGGCAGTGAATACTTAGGCCAAGGCTGAAGTGATTGTTTTATCAATATGTGCATTGCCCGACGTGACCTAAGATCAGGTCACGAGGTCAGAAGCTGGGCAATCCACAAAGATGCTTCAGTATCATATCAGTTCTTCTTGGAGCATATTTATCTTACTTCAAAAGTGATGTATCCGGGATGTTCAAGCTTCAATTTTCTTGACCCGACCAATCGGTTGGACCTGACCTGACCTTAGGATCTTGCGATATACAGATGTACATATTTTTCCTGGATGGTTCTGTTGTGAGGACCCGAGAAATAAGTATATATATATATATATATATATATACATATATGCATATTTCCCGGGCTAATCCCCCGCAGGATAAAGGTCATATCACCAGGTTCACCCATTATGACCTTTAGCAGCCTCAGCATGGCCGAACATTTAGATATATCATGTGATATGTCGTCAATGCGATATTAGCATGAAGAATTTGAAAAAGACGAATTTAAGTGGTTGCCTGCATATTGATCTGATATTACTCTGGTGATCTCATTATCGGTCGATATTCATATCTAAGGTATACTTCGGGTCACTCATGACCAGAGCTTTCCAATTGTGGGCTGCATTTTATGTTAGCTTAGGTATATCGAAAGTAAAGGGGCGCTTTCAGGAATCCCCGGCCCGGCAAAGGTGGATTTGCTGGCCGGCCTGGCGAGGATTAAGCAAAACCAGCGTATTGCGCGTAGCGAGATCTTGCGATTTACACCAGGTCTTTATGCTTCGGTTTACTGGGTTACCGCGCAAGATAACTTGAGGCTAATTTTGAGGGCAGATTTCGCGAAGTTTGACGATTAGTTGTTCTTGTGCAAAACAATAACCGACATTCGCTTTACATTTCTGAATTGTACTCATCAGAACCGCCGGATGTCCGAATTATTACATTTGTGCCCATGGGTCAAGGATCAGGCGAGATCGAGCCGCTGACCCCGGTTTGGAAGCTTCCAAAATACACGCCGAGAACACCATCTTGTTTTACCTAGAGATGCAAATGTGAGCCGATTTCCTGCTCAGCATCCAAATTAAATGCAGGATGCTTCAAAAGCCAGAAAGGTCAAATTAGCAATTCACTTGAGTCCAAAATTAATCAACAATAAGTAATGCGTTAGCTGAGTTCACCCTGACGCAACCAATGTTGGCAATTTGTGAATCATAAGTGAGATTAAGTGAGAACGTAGCACATCGCCCATATTTCGCCCAAGATGGTTACACCTGCATCGCTGTTGAACAATATAATTGGGTATTACTGCAAAAACGGCGATGGAGGCCTGAAATTGCCAACTAGAAACTTACAAACGTAACGAAGAACTTCCTAGACCAGGCGCCTGCATAAGATTATCATCTGCAATAGCGGTCCATGTCCCGTAACCTTCGAATTAAGGTTAAGGTTTCGAATTTACGTGTTTCCTACGAGTGTTTCGAGGGGCATGCATTGCGTGTTGAAGTGAGTGTTGGTGGTGTGGTGTCTACAGTGCTCATGCTAGTTTTGTGGCGTACAGATATTCAAATAGCAATTTAAGGAGTTCTTGGTGCTTTTCACCTAGAAACGATGGAAGCGACAGGGTGGTGCCTTCTTTTTGGCAGAAGGCCTCAAGCCACGGCTGTCTTTGAGCGTTAAAGCTTCTACAGTCTAGCAGGATGTGGCCTATGCTTAATGTGGTGTTGCAGGCGTCGCGGTGAGGTGTTGTATTATCTCTGTTGTATTGGTCATCCTCTAGTTGAGGCTATGTTAGTTTAGTGCAACCAGTTCTAAGTCTAGTAAGGATTCCTTTCGTTGGTGAAAATGATTTCATGTGTTTCATGTCCTTACCGTTAGTTTGGTGTTGTGGGTGTGGTCTGATTTGTGTTGTGTAAAGTTGTGTTGTGTCCATGTGTTCTGGTGATGCTGACGAATGTGGCGTTGTAGGAGTGCTTTGCAATTGTCTACCGAATACTCCACACTGGGGTAAGTGTTCAGTGCTAAGGCTTGTTTTGCGAGCCGGTCTGCTTCTTCGTTACCTGAGATGTTGGCGTGGCCCGGTATCCAGAAGAAGGAAAAGTTATTTACCTTATGGGCCACGATTTGTTGGATTCTGTCAATGATTGGATGTGGACATTCGTGGGTATTGCTAATTGAATGACGGGCGAATTTTGAATCTCAGCAAATTGGCTTTTTGAAATAGTGGCAAAGATGATGCTGTTGTATTCTAGGATGGGTCGTATGATTTATATGTCGAGTCATGGTAGTGTTTTCCTGCCTCCGCCCTAATCTGTGCCTGCAAGTGCACGGAGTACGTTGACGTGCTTCGCGCATATCTTCGACATGAAGGTGGTATGTGATGAAGCTAAGTTTTTCGTCTAAATGCACTCTTCAGAACTTGAAACGTTCCACCTGTTCGATGGCTTTGTCATTGATTTTAAGTATTGTTGCGGGTGTGGGGCGGGGACGACTTTATGTGACTGTGGCGAATTTGTTTGCGGACATGGTGAAGCCCCACGTTTTGCACCACTTTGCAATGAGGTCTAGAGCCATTTGAATGTTTTCTTCAGCTTTTAGGAAACATTTTGTTGTCGTCCATATGGTTATGTCGTCCGCGAAAAGTGAGTATTGAAGTGACGTGTCTGTGTGATCAGCAAGTATGTCGTTAATCATGGTGATGAAGAGGCTCGGTGAGAGCACGTTCCCCTGTACCTGGCCCTGTTCCAGAGGTGTGATGTTTTATGGGACACTGCCGCATCGGACCTTGAGGGTCCTGTCTCTGAGAAAGTTGAGAGTGAAGTGTGCCATGTGTCCGCGTAGGCCTATCTTGTGAACTGTGTGTGTCAGTGCGGACTTGTGTACTCGGTCGAATGCGGTAGTGATGTCTAAGTAGGCAGCTGTTGGCGTTTTATGCGTAGACCACGTTTGATGTCGTACAGTAGTCCAATGAGGGTGTCTGTTGTTTATTTTCGATGCTGGAAGCCGCACTGAAATTCGTCGAACAGGTCGTTGTGTTCTAGACAATGCCTCAATCGTGTGTTGACTATGCGTTTGATCAGCTTGCTAGTGCAGCTAGTAAGTGAGATGGGCCTGTGACCTCTTGGGGTGGAGTGGTCTTTGTGCGGCTTTGGCAATGTAATTACTACGCTTGCCCGCCAGGAGAAGGGAAAGGTGTCGCTTTGGTAAACATCGTTAATGGCCGCAAGTAGGTAAGTTAGATAATTTTTTGCTAAGCTGTTTCAAAAACTGGTTATGGATGTGGTCTGACCCAACCTACGTGTTTCCACATTCGCTGAGGGCAAGGTGTAATTCGTGCATAGTGAATGCTTGGTTGTAGACTTGGTTGTAGACTTGGTTGTGTTATTAGAGTTAAAATTTGATTTGGCGGCAAGGGCGTCTAGAGCGCTTACTATAGTGGTGTCATAAGTGTTGTTGCCGGATATGCTGGCGTAGTGTAGCTTAAAGTGGTCTACGACTTGTTGTGGACCACTAGTAGTAACCACTTGTAGTAACGTGCTGTCCTTTCACCGTCAGCTGGGGAAATGGGCCTGGTGGTGCGCGTTTCGGGTTAAAATGCTTCATCAGGTCCTATATTCTGCCGGTTGGGGTGAACCTATTAATTTGAGACGCAAAAGACTGCCAACAGTTTTGGCGTGCTGTTGGAATTGTGTACCGGTAATGTTTTGAGATAATCTGTATGCTGTTAGGTGGGCTTCGTAAACGCATCTTTTGTATTGTTTGTGGGCACGGCGCCTTGTGGCGATTGCCCTTTGACAGTCCGGTGTCCACCATGGCGTAGATGCCCTTTTCCTAGGTTGTTGCTTTTTGTGACTGGGTGACGTGCTGCTGAGCTAATGGCCCTGATTATTGTCTCGATTTCCTGGTCTCTGAAGTTGCTAAGCTGAGGCCCACCTAATCCTCGAATTTTGCCCAATCCGCTCTTTTCAGGTTCCAGGATAGTCTCAATAGACTAGTGTGGTGGATAGCGCTAACTGTGATTGGGTAGTGGTCGCTCGGCCGCCCGGGAACGTCTCAAGCTGACCCGTCAAATAGTGAGCTTAATCGTTGGGAGCAGCACGTTAAGTCAATGCAACTGTCCGATTCTCCTAAGGTCGGGTTGTGGTGGTGGTGGGGTCCCGATGTTTAGAAGTGCTAAGTTGGGATCCGAAATAAACTGGTGAGTTTCGCGTCCTCTAATGTCCGTCCGATCGTTTCCCCAGGAGGGGTCATTAGCATTAAAGTTTCCCATAATTAGAACTGGTGGAGGAGCCTGAAGCAGCAAGCCGCTCAGCTCCTGTGGTGTGGCGGTTGCAGCTGACGGTGAAATGCATAGTGAGATGACTGTGGTCTGGCAATGGGTCGTGGCAATGACAATTTTGAGGCTGACTGCTACGCAGTTCAGGGGAGAATTTAACGTGATTCGAAGATGAGGTATGCTGTTAGCGATGAACATCGCTGCGCCCCATTTCCGATGCGCCTGATCGACATGCCGAGTGTAACTTGGAATTTTGTTTCAAATGTAGTCAGAGTCTCGAAAGTGAGTTTCTTGGAGCGCAACTAGTCATGGTTTTTGTTACAGGAATTCTAATTCAAATTCTATGAATTTGCCTGGAAGGTCTCCGGTGTTCCACTGTAGAAAAAGTCCCATTGCCGAACGCGTTTAGTGTCTGTTGGTACTCCTATACTGGGGTGGTATCGGTGTCGTGTTGGGGAGAAAGGTGAAATCGGTGGACGGAGAAGGGGTGGGCGGTGACTCAGGCAGAGGTGGCAGCCTGGATTTGGACACACGCGTTCTGGAAGGTGATGGGATGGCGTATCGGTGGGATTTGCGCTTGGAAGACGCGGTGGGTTCGGACGGGATTCGTTGATCTGGGGTTGTGGGTTCGGGCTGGACGGACTTGGCAGGAGTGGTGGGCTCGGTCTGGGTGGTGGCCTCGGACGAGGTTTTGAGATGGGTTTGGGTGGTTGCGCAGAAGATGGTGTGGAGATCGGTCTGGCAGGAGACGGTGGCCATGGGTTCGTGGGAGGTCTGGGTGAAGGCTGGGTTGGCCGCGGACTTGTGGGAGGTTTATGTGGAGGCTGGGATGGTCATGAGCTTGTGTGAAGTTTGTGTGGTTGCTGTGGTGGCCTTAGGGCTAGGCCTTGGTTTGGGCCGGCCGGATGGGTGGGGCAGGGGCCGAGGGCCCGGGGAGAAAGTGGTGGGAAGGCGTCAGGGTGGCGGGGAGGGCCCTGACTGGTTGGTGGCGGTGTGGCGAAAGGGTACGGCCAGGACCCGTGGAGGATGGGGGATGGTGCCGATGGGGAATGGGATGGAGACCGGGCCTGAGTCTGAGGGGTGGGGGTAAGGGTTGTGGGGTCGGGTGGGGTCGTCACAATTGTGTTTTGTCTTTAGCAATGACAAAGTGCCATCAGCTAGAGATGTGTGACGTTAATGAAAGGGTTACGTTAAACCGGCTTATGTGGCATCCGGTGATAGCAAACAAGCAAGAGAGGAAAGATTGGAGACGTCGGCAAACAAAGAACGTGGCGTAAAAGCCCGGTACATACATCGCATACAGGTAGACATGCAAACATACATACACACATACATATCACACAGTAGAACATTTGGAAAGTGGACAGCTCCGCTGGAAGGTGGACAGCCTCCGGACAGGCTCCGCTGACCACATGCGACCTGGAACGAAGCGGAGGCCCGGCGTCCAGGGCGAGCCGTGGGCGTCAGGCCCGACCTTGAATGTGTAGGTGTATGCTTAGGTTAGAGCTGGAAAAAACCTGAGAAGGGGAAAACCAAGCTGCTTGGAAAACCCGAAGGTAAAAAACCAACCGCAATCTACAAGGAAAATCGTCCGTTTTGGCCAAATTGGATCGGTCCCTGCCTACCTGGTGCGAAATAACGTATATGTATGTGGATTACGACAGCGGAGAGGATGATAGCGTTTGGCTTCAAATGGCTTGGTCTAGTTTGGTGCTGTGTAGAAAGGTAAATAGTAGCTCAAGGAGCTCCGGGTGCTCGTCACCGAGAGGGATTCGCAGCGAAAATGGAAGGCGATGTTGGGCGATGTAAGGAAGAAGGGGGTGACGTTGGAATGATATGCAGGACAGATAAGCAAAACAATGTTCGACAGAGTTACGCATGTCACACACTTGGCAAGGTGGAGTACGGCGAAGTCAGCGAAGGAGATAATCGTGGGGACATTCTGCATTCCTACGCATATGACATGGCTAATGAGCCACGTCACGAATGATGGCACATGGAATGCGTGACGCATGCGTGAAGTCACAGGAAATGTGGGACAGCACACATTAAATATGCGACATAATGAAATATGTAACAGGGCTGAATGTGCGACGTCACGAACTATGTCGCAAGACTGGATGTGTGACATCATGAGTCATGTCGTTAGCTTGAATATGTGACATGAGTCAAGTCGTAAGACTGAACGTGTGAGATGAGTCATGTTGTAAAACTGAAGTGTAACACCATGAGTCATGTCGTAAGACTGAATGTGTGACATCAGGAGTCATGTCGTCAGACTGAATGTGTGACAACAGGAGTCATGTCGTCAGAATGAATGTGTAACATAAGAAGTGATGGCATAAGACTGAATGTGTGACATCAGGAGTCATGTCGTCAGACTGAATGTGTGATATAAGAAGTGATGTCATAAGACTGAATGTGTGACAACAGGAGTCATGTCGTCAGACTGAATGTGTAACATAAAAAGTGATGTCATCAAACTGAATGTGTGATGTGATGCGGGGTGTCACTAGACCAAGTTTGCAATGATCACAAATGTTGCTACAGGACTCAATATGTGGCATTCTTTGCCCACATAAGCACCAGGTGCAGAATTTTAGATGGTGACGATGCAGCGCTTCAATAATGCCACACTACCTAAGCACATTGTAGTACTTAACATACTTGCATGTTTCGGTTACGACTTGGCGAAAAGTACGTGCAACGTAACCATCAACGTTCAGATAAAGATAACGATAAAGATAAAGATAAATATATAAAGATAAAGATAAATTATGATAAGCATGGGGAAGCCCAACACCACTGGCCCCTTTCCTACCCTTCGAATCCTCGCCTGGGCACACCAACTCTCCAGCCATTCTCCCGTTCACTATCGGCGCCTGGGCACAGCGACACTTCAACCATTCTCCCACTCACTATCGGCGCCTGGGCACGCCGACTCTCCAGCCATTCTCCCACTCACTGAGCTGTGAGCTGAAGTTGCCGCTGCTGGTCACGACCAGGACGAGAAAGGTGCCCTTGATGTCGTAATTCCCGGCCAGATTGACTTCCGGTACACTCAAGTCAAAGGTCACCGAGCGCGCGCTCGGATCGACGCTGTCGAGAGCGGAACGCGAGTCAGACCGCCACCAGGAGCACAAAGCCGAACAGCAATATCCACCGCCACATACTGCATATGACATCAGTATGTTCAGACATACTGATGTATATCTGACATTCAGTATATCTTGTGGCAATTACACTCCTACAGACTACCACAGTAACTAACGAACTTGCGTATTGCACAGCACACATACTATGTGCCACAGGTACGCAATCAAGCACTGGGAGCAGCATCGGACGTGACAATCAGACAGATTGAAGTTGCCATTGATATGAAGCCAGAGGTGCGGTCCAGCAGGAACAAAAAAAAAGCATTCTAGGAAAATAGTTAAGTTCCCGATGTTAAGTAGTGCGTAGGGTGCAATATCCAAGACTAAAAGCTAATAGGGTAGCAAGGTAACTTCCTGATGCTAAGCCGTGTGTAGGTGTAATATCCGAGATTAGAAACTAGTAGGGTAACGAGGTAAGTTCCCGATGCTACATAGTGTGTATGTCTAATATCCGAGACTAGAAGCTGGTAGCTTCAATAGAGCCATTATTGCAAGATTTGATATATTTTTTAAGGAAGGAAGACGGTCATACTACAGCTATGTTGCTTTTGTTCATGTCATAATGGCAACAATTTATTTTCTGCTTCATATTGCTATCATCTACAACATTAGAACAGGTCTTCAAATCTTCAAAGTCATCTGGATTCGGAGGGTTCACGAACACTTCCGAATGAGAACACAATCACCAAAATGTCTTGACATCTGACATTAAAAACATCCAAATGTGTGTCGAGGTGGCTTCACGGGACCGAACACAAGCCAAACAGAGCTTGTTGCGCAAACCCAAAACTTGCCATTTCATCGTGGATGTCCAGCGCGTCATTAGCGGTGCTGTACAGTTTCCTATGCCTCTCACAGTGCACGGGGGATTTTATCCCCGCTAACTTTTGTCCAAAGCTGGACAAACGGATGCGATGGACGGCATGACGTGCCTCTATCCTTGGCTTCTTTCAGAACTAGCTGAAACATTTGCGTCGCATTTTTTGGTTGGCCTTTCAGGTGAAGTCAAGTAGCTCAATGTCAGGGTGCAGTCAGTCGCTCGTTCGTCGTCATAGTTTTCATACCCTGTTCCTGAAACACATGTGATGCCTTGCTTAAATATCGATACTATAAATACTAAAGACTTAGACATGATACGCACAAGTGCCAAGATCACAGACAGTCAGTCAAGGTCAAGTACTAACATGTATTTGACAATTTCGTGAAACTGAGGATTTTCTAAGCAGATCGTGCTCATGAAAAAGTACTAAGTGACACCGATGCAGCGCCGAGCGTTCGAGATCTAGGAATATATTGATCCGATTTCAAACCTGAATAGCTTAATCGAATTCTACTGACATAATCTATACATTTCGAACCTCAAAATGTCAGACTGTTCACAATGACAAAGTTAAAAGGGAACTTTTGGGACTGTGCTTGCATTTTACACTGGTAACATTGTGCGTAATTGGACATAAATCATCCTTAATGGTCCAATGCACCATTTGATGTCCGTACCTGCACGCGTAAAATAGCTAATGGCGTAGCTAGGAGCCTAAGAATGAGGGTGGATAAAATTTGTTCTTTGTGACCTTTTTGTTTAGATCGAATTTGTTCCTGTGTTCTTCTTCGCAGTCAGTGCCATACATACCTATTTTTTGTTACTCTTACATAATGTTGATACTTAGCGTGATATTTGTGTGCAGTGGCGCCACCAGGGGATTTACTAGGGAAGATCCTGAGAGACCTGTGCGGAAAGGTTGCTACAATTATTGGCCATTGGAAAGCTCTCCTGGCTCTGTCAACGCCTGTGATTTATTGCAATCGCTTGACCTGAATTCACTCCTCCCATCCTTGATCCGTCATTGGCAAAATGTCACCATCACTTCACCATTACCTGTAATTATTTGGATATGGTATGTCCTGAATACGTTTCGTCACCAGTGGCGCAGCCAGGATCTTCCTCAGGGGAAGTCCGACGAAAAACTACAATGGAACAGAGATAGATTTCGGCGCGCTCCGCCCGCTGAAAATGTAGGGTTTTGCGTGGTGAAAATTACCAAATTTCTTCGTTGATCTAGTGTATTTTTGGTTGATAAGGCCAATGCCCCTCCCCCTTAGCTGCACCCCTGTTCGTCACTTCCTGGATCCACCAATGAGAAAATAATCTGATTCCATCCCTAGTTGTGATATATTTCTACCGTTTGTCCTGAATTGACCACACCTTTCCAACATTCCAATGACAACGTAATGATGCCGCTTTCAGAAAACCGGTCACTTATTGCCAATTCTTTTCTTTCCCTGGATACGCCCAAGACATGATTAGGGTCAAAATAAGCATTTACGTAGGTAAGCAAGGCATAAACAGTTGGATATGAAATTATTAGTCACATGTACAGTAAAAGATAGAAAATATTCAGATACATGTCTTCCTATTTTTTTCGCAAAAATTTGTCGTAGGTGCCTCGCAATTTTCGTTCATAGAGCCCTCTCCGATGTAGTTAAGAACTTAAAAGTTAAGTAAGAAGTAGGATACAGAAAGTTCGGGAAGTCACCAAATTGCACTCTCCTACCACAAAGTGTTAGAGGACGGCGGGAAAAACACCACAGGAAGCGGGCTTAACACGACCCTCCGGCCCCAATAGGGTTAATCTATCTACCTATCTATCCATAAATATATTTATATATCTATCGATCTATCGATCTATCGATCTATCTATCTATCTATCTATCTATCTATCTATCTATCTATCTATCTATCTATCTATCTATCTATCTATCTATCTATATATCTATCTATCTATCTATCTATCTATCTATCTATCTATCTATCTATCTATCTATCTATCTATCTATCTATCTATCTATCTATCTATCTATATATCTATCTATCTATCTATCTATCTATCTATCTATCTATTTATCTATCTATCTATCTATCTATCTATCTATATATCTATCTATCTATCTATCTATCTATCTATCTATCTATCTATCTATCTATCTATCTATCTATCTATCTATCTATCTATCTATCTATCTATCTATCTATCTATCTTCAATTTGCATAGGTCTGTCGCGAACAGAGAACGTAAGCTAACAGGCGACGTCAATATAATAATCCAGTACACGGCTACATTAGGAGCGCTGAACGAACGATGGCAAGAGGCGCACTATAGGGCTTCCGTGCTGCAGACACAGCCGCACTATAGGGCTCCCGTGCTGCAGGCACAGCCGCACTATAGGGCTCCCGTGCTGCAGACACAGCCGCACTATAGGGCTCCCGTGCTGCAGACACAGCCGCACTATAGGGCTCCCGTGCTGCAGACACAGCCGCACTATAGGGCTCCCGTGCTGCAGACACAGCCGCACTATAGGGCTCCCGTGCTGCAGACACAGAACTGGACATCACGCCATTGGCAGCAGACAACGGTTAGGTGGCGGACGTAGGCGGCGTGGTCGCGGTGACCATAGGTGGCGTGGTCACAGAACTATAGGCGTCGATAGCTCACGGACTATGAGTTGGGCGACGCCGCTCACAATTCCACCTATGCCACCACCAACTGGTCCGATATGGCTAGCGCCGCCACAAAGTCCTTTCTAACCAAACATTACTAATATTCAGAGAAACGATCATGACGAAATCGGTAAGAAAAGAGATTAACCCTCGCGGGGCCGGAGGCGGGTGCTCTTGTGAGAGCCTCTCGTGTTCCTACAGGATAGCGGTCGAAGGAGTAGACGTGGAGATAGGAAACTTTCAGAACGTTCCTATCGATTTATTTTGCATATATCGGACAAATTTCAGGTCAAGGTCATCGATATATATATATATATATATAATATCGATATTCTATTCAATATTCACTGTGCTTCTAGATCATTTGAAGTAACTCCATAAAACCGTCTCGCATAGAACACTTTTATCCTGTTACATGTAAGCTTCGAAGTACCCGAAATTTCAGTTATCCATCAGACAGTTGACCGAGTGATAAGACACAAGCATGCGAGTTGCTATTATTCTTTCGGAACTTGAAAAGGAAATGTGTTTATATTTCGTATGGCAAGATCCATTTCAGTTGCTTGCACAATGCTCTTAATTTACAGTATTTTGGCTCCTCGCCATCGATTAGTCGGCTATAACTCAGAGTCCGATTTTATTATTTTCCTCTTACTTCAGACTTCGCAGCTGGAAAGCCGAGAAGCCGTGGACAATGATGTTGGAGTACTTCGCTTCCAGTCCATGCCTCGAGAAATGCAGCTGGTCCAGGAACAGAGGATCACCTGGTGGTATGTCGTGCTCTGGAATTCCTGCAACAGATCATACGCATTCAGTTCATGTCCCTCAAACTATCGATCGAACCAAACATTCCAGATTTGTTTTTAAAAACTAACCACTTTTTAATACCGGAACATTTTCCATTTGCAGTAACCAGGGGACCTCCCAATACGGATTTTGACGTCTCGAAGCCAAGCAACCGGATCCACCGGTGGCATGACAATCAGTGGTAACACCACTAGTGGTGAGCCCGCCAGTGGTAACACCACTAGCGGTGAAACCGCCAGTGGTAACACCACCAGTGGCGAGACCGCCAGTGGTAACACCACCAGTGGCAAGACCGCCAGTGGTAACACCACTAGTGGTGAGCCCGCCAGTGGTAACACCACCTGTGGCGAGACCGCCAGTGGTAACACCACTAGTGGTGAGACCGCCAGTGGTAACACCACCAGTTGTGAGTTCACTTGTGGTAATAGTACCAGTGGTAAGACCACCAGTGATAAGACCATGAGTAGAAAAGAAGCTACCCATTAAAGGCGTGTCAGATTTCAAAGGTGTCTCGGCTATTTACAGATTCATGGAAGGGAACTTCAGTGTTAGTCTATCAACGGGTGCAAATATTCAAGACATGCAAGGCTTGGAAAATCCACCCTAAAATCCACTGCAGTGCACACAGGATTCGCCGGGAGCCTCGAAGCATCTCCGTAATATTTCTCAAATACGGCAGCGCACAGAGATGATATGGCAAGATGTGACAGGTAGCCCGACAGCAAGCCGGCTGCATGCCGCCAGGTGCGATCAACTGACAAGAGGTGCTCATGCGCGTCATTTGGGGCGCTGCTTTTGTGATGGTGAGTAGCCGTCTGCGTCACACACGGCCTCTGAAGCGTAGGTAGAGAACATCTAGAGCTTGGGCTCCATGCCAAGGAACACATGGGTACAATGGCGAATCTCTAGTCATATTCTTATGGCTTCCTATGAAGCTCTACAACTTTCTAATGATCTTTGTGGAGACCGAATCATATTCCGAATAGCCGAGTAGTTTTCCTGATGTTCTTTCCTAGTATGACCTAGTGGCATTCTTGTAGCATCATCCTTCATGGTTTTCCATACTGTGGCAATGCCGATCTTTTTGCACTTTTATAATCTTCTAGTGTATCTGTTGGTAGGTTCTCCTTAATATATCATATTCTGCGGTTTCCTTGGTCTTTGACGGTGTCCTTATAAAGCTCAATATTCAGGTCGTCACAACCCACCATAGTTTTGGGTATTACGGTGCTTGAAGGCTATCCTTAGTCGCTAAGCCAGCCGCCTGGGAAGTGTTAGCTCTGTTCTATGTCAGCGATGCTTCAATTTTGGCTTTCTAAAATCATCTTAGATATAAACCTTGCGTAATATGGGACTTCAGGACTGACGAAAGAAGCAGTTTGAGGTCACTTACTTGCCGTGATCCAGAATGACTTCAGGAGACTTTGTGTGACTCTAAACAATTTTTTGGGTTTGGGATATGTTCCAACCATAAACCGGCACCATCAAAAGTCGTGGACGAGCAAGGGCAAGGTGCTGGCGATGTGGCTATAAGGCAGATGCAGGCTGGGGGACCATAGCGGACAGAGCACTTGTGAACCTATCGCAACTGTCCTCTCCCGACTGCCTGTGGAGACAAAAACCACCTCATAATTTGGCGAAGGTGTAGGCTTTTTAAAGAATACAATACTTATATCGGTGACACTACACAAGAACCATGCCGATACATGCAAAGACAAAACGGAAAATTGCGTGTTATCGATTCTTTATATTTTCGTTTAATTAATATTTTAAATAAAAAAGCTACGTCGTCAAAAACGTACCTGGTAAGGAATGCAGCCAGTGACTTGTGATTTAACATATAATATTGACCTACTGATGCGACACCTGGATGACAGGGAAAAATCCTATGCACAGCATCCAGGTCCTCTAGTGGATGAATATATTCAACAACTTCTATGACGTTCACCACCGGTAAGCGGTTTTAGCGGTAATGCAGCAACTAATAACTATATCGGATGAATGCTTAGCATCAGATTACAGTGAGTTACTTCCAAAGACAGCACGTCTGAAAAGCACCACTGTCGGTGCTTTACTTCCGAAGACAGCACGATTAGATAACGCCAGTATCAGTGATTTACTTCCGAAGACAACACGTCTAGATAGCACCAGTGTCAGTGTTTTGCTTCCGAAGACATGTCTAAATGGCGCCAGTGTAAGTGATTTACTTCCGAAGACAGCACGTTTAGATTGCGCTAATGTCAGTGTTTTACTTCCGAATACAACATGTCGATATAGCGCCAGTTCAGTGTTTTACTTCCGAAGACAACATGTGTAGATAACGCCAGTGTCAGTGACTTCCTTCGAATACAACACGTTTAGATAGCACCTGTATCAGTGTTTTACTTCCGAAGACAACATGTGTAGATAACGCCAGTGTCAGTGACTTACGTCGAAGACAACATGTCTAGATAGCGCCAGTGTCAGTGATTTACTTCTGAAGACAACGCATTCAAATAGCGCCAGTGTCAGTGATTTACTTCCGAACACGTCCAGATGGCGTCAGTGTCAGTGTTTTTGCAGACGTGAAGAGTAGCAGTGTACAAACCTGTTTTGAGGAATGGCCGCAGTTTTTCCAGACCGTTGGCCACACATCTGCTCAGCAGGGCGGCATCGTGCACTGGACACCTGTCCTCGGGTGTCAGCTGTGCCTCTGTCGGCGATACAAAACACTTGTCAACCTATCCGAGCTCGCAGTCTTCAAACTGGCGACACGAAAACCTTCGCATTGCTATCCATTTGTGCCAATCACCAATCTGTACGGATTCAGATGAGAGACAGTCGAGCGCCTCGTTCAAATCCAAGAGACATCCGCCCGCTCTATTTTCACCCACACCTGGGATCTTCCATCTGCATGCTGAGCTCCTCATCGTACAGATAGTCGGGGAACAGAGACTCCTCAGTGAATCTGTCTCATTTCCACGCTTTCTTCCACCACATACTCCGCGTAATTGTGCTATGCATGTGGCCATGTTGAAGAGCAGACCGCCTAACACTGGCTGGGGAACACTTCCCTTCCTCAGTTATTCGAAGACTTCACTCGTACTGCTGCCACTTCCATAATAATGCTGCGTGAATTAAATATCCAAGATACTTTGTCACAAAAACTACTATCTACACATTTGGTCATGCTGACGTAATAGGACGAACAATATGTGGTGATTTGCCCTGCACTTCATCCATGACCCATAATATACCAAGTCTATCGGTGTCGATTTGTTTGTTTTTGAACGACCTTTGCTGGTGAAAATGGTTGCATTGGCGTTTTGCGCCTTTGCACAATGGGCCAGAATGGCTTAAAAAGTGACTTACTCGAATTTCAAAGTTCGTCAAAACTCGAGAGTTTTGCCGCAGATCATCTGCAAAATGTTCCCAGCGTTCGAAAACAGTGCTGTATCTTCGATATACCAGCACCCGTCTCCAGAAATAATGCAGTAAGTCATACTATTGTAGCGTATTTATCCGTGTCGTTGCAAACGCGCAATTCCATTGTCAGGTTCTAAGTATTCTCATCCTTCTTCCAAGACTCGAAACCAATAATTTGTCATATCATCGAATTGCTCAGATCATGAAGAGTAGATTAGGAGTAGGAATGAGCGATTTAACCAATCCAGCAACTTTCTGCAGATAATCTAGTGTTGGAGGGTAACAAACGATGCAGATAATATATAACGATGAGCATATTATGGATGAAAAAAATGTTCAACGACCTACACGCTAATTTTGATTTTATAGAGTAGATACATGCCTTGGCTACGAGTCTCGATTGTATGCTGCTACGCTTTTTTGCGCCAACAGGAATAAACTGGCTTGAACCAGATTGATGTTCTGAACAGCGCCATCTATATTGGTCGATAAATAATAATTGTATTAATAGTTATGGAATACCAAACATTCATTAAGTGTATTAATCTGTCGAATAATTATTTATGTCATGATTGAAACATTCAGGCATCATTTGTATATAACCCTAACCATCCTTATTAGTGATTTCAGTTTTAGTTTCGAAATACTGATTTTGTGATGATAGGGGAGATTAGGTCTATTTGGTATAATTTTGGCGAAACGCAAAATACCCCTTCACTTTGAAAGGGTACCGAGGTGATAGCTACACCTACGCTAAGCCTACATTTTACTTTCGCTCAGAATCGAATCAATAATGTCCAGAAAAGCAGCATTTGAGTATATTTATCAGAATAGCGGTCTGAAGCAAGCAACAGTGCAGAATATTTCGGATTTCCTCGAGGAGCAAAGTATAGGGCCAGTCGAACCGACCCGTTGCAGCGGAGAGACCTTGGCTACGCATACGCGTACGACGCTATGGAGTTAATTCGCATGCCTTTTCCTGGCATATTGTGTAGGATATGCATTATTAGTCTCATCATAGACATTTATTAGAACCTTCCACAACACATTCGTGGCTATTACGATTCCTCGTCTTGTAGATAAAACGATAAGAATAGGATAAAATTTTGCTAAAACACTGCGATGACAACCATTCCAAATTCACATTCTCACCAGTCTCACATAACACCAGGCAATAACTAACTCATGCCGAACATATCCATCAAGATGGCCTGATATGCCGTTTCAGCGCCGCACCAAACCGTGACACTGGCAGTTCTCTCAGGTCCTGAGGTAATACGTTATAAAGAGCAGCTGCTCTCACTTGGAACCGCCTTTTTCCCATTTCCGTTCTAGATCTGGGCAGGTAGAGATCGCTAGCATGTCTAGATACTGACTGCCTCTGGCTGACCTGGCCTACAGTATGAAAGGTCAGAGCGAGCTGTTCCGGCTCTCCAAAGCGACGAAGCTTGTGCAGGACAGTTAGACAGTGATAGTTAGCCAACTCATTCGCTGTCAGCCACCCCAGTCTCACCAACAGGTCTGAAACGTGGTCAAATTTCCTGCGTCCGAAGATTACTTTAGCCACAAAATTGAGAATTTTTGATTCGGGAAATGTTTTGGAGAGTACCGCTGCCATATATGGAAATACAGTAGCGAACCTGGGAAATCACCAGGGCAGTGACCAGCGTTGTAATGACGCCCGTCGGGAGGTTGTGCTTCAGATGTGATAGACCACATATAATTCCAAAACAGCGCCGAGTAATGAGGGAGACATGAGAGTTCCAGGAGAGGTTGCAATCGAACATGAGACCAAGATTCTTTGCTTCTGAGCACGAATGGAGGATTTGATCGCGGAAGTTCACTGTGATGTCCGAAATGTTGCGTAAATTTTGCTGGCTGCCCAACAGAAGTAGCTGGGTTTTATCAGCATTGACTTTCAACCCATTCGCGCAAAACCAGATGTCGAGAGAGGCTAAGACGTGTTCGAGATGTGATTTCAGAGATGAAATCTCGGATTTTTTGCCGCTAACTAAAATTTGGGTGTCATCAGCGTACTGCACAACCACAGCATCCTCAACGAAGAGGCTGAGGTCGTTGGCAAAGAGGCTGTAAAGGAGAGGGCCGAGACAAGAGCCTTGACAAAATTCCTATGTTGTTTTGGAGCATAGAAGATGTTTTGGTAGTGCCTAATCTGTCTGTGATTCTTACGCTTTGGGTATGATCCTTTAGATAAGCCGAAAACCAAGAAGTATCGATACCATGAGCGCCCAATATTGAGGGTAATTTGGCATGGTCTATCACATCGAAATACTTACTCAAATCGAGCAGGCATAGGAGAGATATATCCCCACGGTCGTTGGCGGATAGGATGTGGTCAGTTATGGTTATCAGCGCGGTTTCAGTGGAGTGGCGGGGACGGAAACCATGCTGATTGGGAGCTAGGAGGTGGTTGCGGGACAGGTAGCCGTAGAGTTGCTGATGAACAGCCCGCTCAACAATTTTGGCAATCGTTGGAACCAAAGAGTTAGGACGGTAGGAGGATGCTTTGGAAGGGTCGCCAGACTTGAAGATCGGAAGTACTAGGGAATGTTTCCAAGAGTTAGGAACGTCAGCGTTGGATAGGCAGGAGTTGACCATGTGAAGATATATCTCCCCTAAAACCTCAAAAGTCAGCCAAACAAACCCCAAAAGTCATCAGTAAATATGGAAATCCACTTTACCATACATTGGGGTAATTCGAAAAAACGGGTAAGTTTTGAACAGGTTCAGACTCAGAGCTTTCTGTATCAGGGGAAAAACGACTAATTGCCTGCATGAAACCACTTTATTAGTTTATTTGCTGTCCCTTTATCGCATTCTTGACATACTTGTGTTCCAAACGTAGTAAAATGCATGGAAATGGATTTATAGCAAGCACATTTCTAATCTACTGTTATGTCGCTAATTTTCAGTACCTCCAGACCTTCGAAATGTAGGCTCTGCTCCACATAGCATTTCATGAAGTTGCATGATGATTCATCAGGGGCACATTTTGCATGAAGTTGAGAATTGCTTTAACCTAGTTAGAAAAATTATGGTTTACTGATGCCAGATTGGGTTAATTGTAGTTTACTACACCATTTGTAGTGGTCGCATTGAGCATGTCCAAATAAACCCCAATGAGGCACAATGATAACAGGAACGGACTCAACTAGTTCACAAACAATTCATGTGTTCATTACTCTAATCACTCTTTGCTTCAAAAATCTATTTAATGCTAATTGGTGCGTTCCACGACAGATCGACCAATGCACTTCACCGCATAAATTCTGATTGAGACCAAAATTTGCTCACTGGGTAGGCTTTGGCTCTGAATACGGCTGTGCAAACTTTAGCACGATTCGGCCAACGGTTTTTGAGCTATAGCCTCCGGCATTATTTTTAGGTCAAATAACATGGGCTGGTTTGAAGATGGATATCTCATCAATAAGAAACGGAAAGGGTGGCAAATAATATATATTTCAGAAGAAAAAGGATCAACTGAAAGATTCCCGAAATAAAACACCAATATTTCCAAATTTGACCTCGCGATCTCATGACCTCATGACGTCGTGACCTCCCGTGACCCCTAGCCCATCCAAATGTACAAATTTGACGGCGGAAATGAAAGTGGGCATAATTTCGCTGACGAAGCAAAAAAAAAAAAAATGCGTTTTTATAATTATGGCGATATGGCCGTCCGTTCTTCATGCATTTTTGCGATTTTGCGTTTTCCGGGTAGGATGGATTTCGTGTAAGCTGCCTTCCCTTGGAAAGCTACATGAGGTAGAACAATGACATACAAACATGTGATTGGAAAACGTTTCTCTGAGAAAAAAAAATTAATGCCCTCTTAATATAGATCTTATAGTTCCCTTAAAAACTATCACGAATTTCAACGTCACTAATTACAGATAGGTCGCCCATGGGTTGATTTACGCGTAGCGAAGCAATTGCACTTCGGAACAACTGATATGTATCGAATAACATGAAACATGGAAACAACGCAACCCGAACCTATTAGATCAGGTTCTACTTTCGCAGAACCGTTCTACTTACCACTACACTTACATATTGAATCTGGCGCGGTAGGTAGGTACCTATAACAAACATGAGGATCACAATCACGATCTCAGGTCAGCAATCAAGTGCTAGGCAGGTTTGTGTTAAAGAAAAAGCATTGCGTCTCTGTGGACTGCTGATGGCTATGATGTTAAAGGCAAATCAAAGCCTAGGTATTTGTCTCGCGTGCGTCTTCCCCTCCACCCATCCGCACTCCGTGCATACATCCGTACTCCCCATCCGTACACAGCTCAATACTCTCCAGCATGGTGGCGGGAGATAAGGGCGCCGGCGTTGATGACGACGAACAACAGAGGGGTTGGCATCGGGGAGGAAACGACAACATGGATAGCAGAGCCGGAGCAGTGTACAAATCAGTTTTCGAAAACGCCTGGTGGAAAGAGGACGTGGTGATTTTTTTCCACGTGCAATGGTGATAGTCACTGTGTCGATCCTTGTCATCGTCATACAAAGCGAATAACAAAAATGTTGCTAAAATATCGGTAAGCCCCATTGAAAAGGTGAGCGATCCTCACATTACCAGAAGCTTGGCTTTGTGTGCGAAATCTCCAATTTGACATTTTTATAAATGTTTTTTGTGTAAGGTCCCTGATTTTTGACGATTTTTTTCTTCAGAATCAGCGTCAGAAATGAAAAGGATACAGCGAAGGGAAATTTATTCAAACAATATTCAGAACTGTGGCAGGTTTAGAGGAACAAAACACGCCAACATCTGCAAATAGGCAAAATTAATCTTGCGGAAATGTTTGAACTCAAAATTGACTTTCCACCAGATAAAATTTGTTCCGTTGGCTGCTGGCTACATGTGGAGAAGTCCCTGAAATATTCCCAATTCAAAGCCCTACAAATTTCTGAATGCATATGCAATTTCAAATTAACTCGTCAAGACAGCTATACAGGTTAAAAAATATCCTAAACCAAAGCGATGCTACAGGACGAGTTCTTTCAGATGCCATATTAAAATCATCTGTCAATTGGTATTTACTATCTGAAAATGTCATTTCCGGAAATCCAAGCTATTTGTCCCGCTTTTATTACCATATATGATGGCCTACTGGGCATTGTATACACCAGAAATCACAGATAACGGCCTGAAAACGTCCTATTTCAACAATCGTACAAAAATACACTTTATTTTTTTCTTGGAATTTCCGATCATATTTTTACAATTCCTAGGATGCCAACGGCCTCAGTTATTCAATATTCCATATTCATTTGCAAAATTCGGTTTGGGCGAACTTTGTAATCGACGTCGTTTGTTGCGATTTGGTTATCAAAGCCATATCGACGCCGTTTAATCCGCTTTCACTTACTTCACATATGTAACATTGTGCAGTACAGTGTCCCATGCGGAATGTCCACATGGGCAGTGTCCCAAGAACGTGAATAATTAAGTCACATGAAGGTTGTGAAAATTATGGGTTTTTTTCTGGCACGGCCTACGTGGATTGTGACAGCATAGAGTGGTTTGTAATAAGTGTTCGACTGTACGTCCATATAAATGATGCTCTTAGTGGTGTAGGATCGCATGGTCAGTTGGGGGGGGGGGGGCTCAGCACTGGGTCGATCAACCTAGGGTTCCCCTCTCCCCCACCAAAATACCAATTTCTCCATGGATTTGGGCCACTTTATTTTGCCATCTTGAAAACATTAATTTCATTAATGCTGGCTGCCAATTTGGTGGGGGTGGGGGGGGGGTGCTGAGCTGCAGGCTGGGGACTGGAGAACTCCCAACTTAATAGGATCCTACATACCTGGATGCTCCGTAGGTGGAAAGAAAGCAAAATTGTACTTCTTGTTGTGATGTTAGTATGGTCGAATATGGTCAGACTGCATCGTTGTCATGTTTGATGGCATTCAATACGTGTTGTAAGTAACCACCAGATGTTCGGAAGTAAAATTACGCTGCTACATGGAAATAAGCTACGACACTATGGTGATCATAAATTGCTCAACCCTTGTTAGGGAAGCTACAACAGCTGCATTGGAGAGCTATAAATGTGTAAGTTGGAAAAACAAGTTCTCATCATCTGGCGTTTATTTCGTTGTTCTATCCCATCGTTGTTCTTTTGTGCATTGCTTGGTGCAGTACATTAATGTGCAATAATATGCACTATGCAGGGTGCGCCGAAAACGTGAACAATGAAGCCGCAGGAAGCTTGTGAAAATGTTTATGTTTTCGGGGACACGCTATGCATACCGTGACTAAAAAGGTGTGTGTTTGCATTACACGAGGAGTTCGACTGTACGTCCATGCAAATGGTGCCTACAGGTATATGAACGCATAATTGTACTTCTTGTTGTGAGCAAGCAGGTCAGTTCTTTCGATTGCCAGACTACCAGATGTTCCCAAATAAAATTACGTCGTCACACGTATATAAGCCTATGAATGACCTATCAGTAATGGTGACTTTGAAATTTGTGAAGTTTATTAAGGCAAACTATAAGACTTACATCAATATGTTTAACATATTTTTTTGGGTAAAGAAACGTTTTTATATCACCATTTGCATTTCATTGTTCGATCCCCCGTAGTTTTCCAATGGGAGAAAACTTACTTGAAATCCATCCGTTCCGCAAATCGCAAAAATCATTGAAAGCCATGGAGAAAGGACGCATATATGGGATATTTAAAAGCAAAACGCATTTTAAAATATTTTACATGGCAGCCAAATCATGTTCATTTGTTGATTGATTGACTATTTGGGCTTAAGGGCGCACCGACTACGAGGTCATTTAGCGCCCGTAACATGCTCATTTGTATTTCTCCCATCAAATTTATCAATTTCAATGGACTAGGAGTCACAGAAGGTCACGAGGTCACGAGGTCATGGGGTCAGGAATTCAAATGTGAGAAATAATGGTATTTTATCACGGATAAGTTTTCTTTACTTTTGTTTCTTCTCAAATATGCATAATATGCCACACTTTCTCTTCATTTTCGATGAGATATCCATCGTCAAAGATACCCTTGTTGTATGACCTGAAAATACTGCCGGAGTCTTTGTAGGCTATAACTCCGAAACCGTTAGTCGGATCGGTCTAAAACTTGTATTATTATATACCATTTATATACTTGTATTTTATATATTTGTATGTATTTCTCTTTTCATGTGCTCTATGGCTCAGATCTGTGAACATACAACCTCTTTACAAAAAAGTTAGAATAATGTTTGGAGAAGATACTCCAAGCCAGAAAATGCTGGGTGTATGCCAGTATGAAGAACAGGCATTCCAATACAGAGGTCCATCAGTTGCATCAGGTCTCCATGGCGACGCTTCTTTTTCATTCTGACGCTGTGGAGATTGAACTGTGGTGTGGATACTGGACCTGATGCATGTCGTTCGACCTGCATTAGAATACCTTGGAGATCACCAATTCTTCTACTTTTTTACCAGTTCCGCCTGTTGGTATTCCCATTTGCTCCACGATGTCACAGCCACGACAAGTTCATACAAATAACACTATCAATGCCAAGTACTAGTGAGGGACAGTGCTACATAATGGCTCCTCCATAGCACACTTAAAGTATGAAGTGTATGAAGATAGGACAAAAAATGTTACTTTTTCTGAATATCGCTGGGAATAAATGCTGCCAAACCATACGTATGAGGTGTGGTACACCAGTCCGACAAGACATCACTCTAAAATTTGGTAATTGATGAAGGTGGGACATGACTATTAGAGCACCAAAATATGTCGCATTAATGACACAACAGGGAAAAACAGCACGAAGAAAATGTTCAATGAAACACATTGGGCGTATTGGACAATCACTCGGAGACTGAAGTGCTTCTAATATGTGAACATGTGGAGCAGACCGGTTTCGTAACGAATATCTCACACATGACCACATGGACTTGTAGTGGAGTGATGTAAGCCGGACGATTGATGGAGTCAGGCTGAGGTTGTCCTTCAGTAGGGCGATTGATGAGTGCTAACAAAATACCACTCGCACACGTCGCCGCAGGCTGCTCCTGGCCTTGAATATGTGTGCACATATTTCCCATGGTGTCAGCCCGACATAACATCACGAGCAAAAAAGCTGATCGTCGTATTATAAAGCGGACATGTGCTACTGGCACAGAATATAAAAATAGCCATCGAAGCCAAGGTTATTACATTCTCCACAAATGAAACCCATCGCCTGGTTGAAATGTCAGATTTTAGAAGGCGGCGTGCGTCTTATCACTTGAGCTTAGTTGAAGCTATTTTTGCAGCAGAGATGTTCTCCTTCCATGTTTGTGGCTACAGGGGCACAGACAGGATTTTCTTAGGGAGGCCAGACCCAGCAAATGTTTTAAAAAAATTAGGTCAGTAAGGAGAGTGTGAGCTGGTTGTAGTTAAACATAGAACGCTTCAGTGCGATTCCGGCGAATCCGATAGCTTTTTGAGTAGCACTTTGCCTTTGCTGTCATAATACCAAATACAAATGGCCATGGTCTCTTTAATGCCAGTCTGCGTTGCGTTGTTCTAATCTTGCTATCAGTTTATACGTGTAAGGCATGCGACCTCCGGGTTCCAAGGTTGGACTAAAATGAAGACAAAACATGCGTACGTTGTTCCGTTCAAGGTGGCATCGATAGTCGCCACCCGTTTATTGCGGGTGGGTGTCAGTCAGAAAACAAGACAGGGCATTTTGTAGTTTGTTAATTGGGTGGGAGTTTCTCAGCCAGACCCTTGATTTTCCCACCCACTCAGTGTGCCCCTTTTGCCCTGCTCCTCCTAAAATTATCCCATTATTATTGACATAGATGTTTTTTTTCAGTGTCAATGCTATTTTTACCACTTTTCCCACCCAGTGATTATTCACTTAAAGTGTTCTTGGACAGCAGGCTGGCTCTGAAGTAAAACAGTGTGTGTGTGTATGTTTGTGTGTGTGTGTGTGTGTGTGTGTGTGTGTGTGTGTGTGTGTGTGTGTGTGGGGAGAGGGAGGGGGAGGTAGTAGGCATAACAGCAGGTGGCAGCAAATGACTCGACGGAACAAGATGCTGCAAATATACCGTTCGCCAGTCTTCGCCATCTCCCATCCCAGCCGGCGTCGCCGCACCTTCGCCATAGCGGCCCCCGACACTATGTCCGTGCCCACTGTGCGATGTAGCCAGCTCCGGACACCGCCCAGACAGCCACTATGTCCGTGCCCACTGTGCGATGTAGCCAGCTCCGGACACCGCCCAGACAGCCACTATGTCCGTGCCCACTGTGCGATGTAGCCAGCTCCGGACACCGCCCAGACAGCCACTATGTCCGTGCCCACTGTGCGATGTAGCCAGCTCCGGACACCGCCCAGACAGCCACTATGTCCGTGCCCACTGTGCGATGTAGCCAGCTCCGGACACCGCCCAGACAGCCACTATGTTCGTGCCCGGTGTGCGATGTAGCCAGCTCCGGACACCGCCCATATAGCCACTATGTCCGTGCCCACTGTGCGATGTAGCCAGCTCCGGACACCGCCCAGACAGCCACTATGTTCGTGCCCGGTGTGCGATGTAGCCAGCTCCGGACACCGCCCATATAGCCACTATGTCCGTGCCCACTGTGCGATATAGCCAGATCCCGACACCGCCCAGACAGCCACTATGTCTGTGCCCAACGTGCGATATAGCCAGCTCCGGACACTGCCCAGACAGCCACTATGTCCGTGGCCAGTGTGCGATGTAGCCAGCTCCCGACACCGCCCAGACAGCCACTATGTCCGTGGCCAGTGTGCGATGTAGCCAGCTCCGGACACCGCCCAGACAGCCACTATGTCCGTGGCCAGTGTGCGATGTAGCCAGCTCCCGACACCGCCCAGACAGCCACTATGTCCGTGGCCAGTGTGCGATGTAGCCAGCTCCCGACACCGCCCAGACAGCCACTATGTCCGTGGCCAGTGTGCGATGTAGCCAGCTCCCGACACCGCTCAGATCGATCCACACGACCGTACTTTCGGCGCAGTGCTCCCAGAGAGCGCACAACTCGCCTCAGATGCCGATACTCTCTGCGCTGCGGCACCGTCACCGTGATGTCGACATCGGGGCTGGCCGATCACAGGATTGGGGAGGCAGAGGGTGGCATTGGTGTCGGCCTGTAGAGTGCCTCGATCACATGAGAGCGGCCAGGTTCAAGGCGCTGATGGCGCAATAGCCGGCTTTCTACACTTACTCGCCTTGTGTAAGCTCGACGAACCGCACAACCGTCCTTGTGTCTGGAGGTACCACGCAAGTAAAGGCGTGGAACCTACAGACACTGATGTTCCCAAAGCCAGCCTCCTCATTTAGCATGTAAACGCGGGGAGGATCAGCAATATGAGTGTCCACACTGTGGGAGACGAGTTTCAAGTTTCGAGTTTCGAAGTTTTCGAGTTTCGAGTTTCGAAGTTTCACACAATCTTTGAAAAATGTTGCGTTACCACATGGCGTTGTATAAACAAAGTCGTCCTGAAAACCCTTTCGTCTCCAGGGAGACGAAAGTGTTTCTAGGTTTATCTTTCGATAGGGATATCCAAAATAAATGGCGACTCTCATGATCATCATGCAGTGAAGTCGTGACCTACATGCAATGGTGTAATTTTCTCAATGTCCTGGTGGGTGCACACTATGCTTGGCCGTTAAATAACACCCTTCCAAGAGGTGGAGGAATCAATCACAGATAATGCTGTTGATGGTGGGGGTGGGGTACGCTCCGCAGTTTCCTCAATATTTTTTTTTGGTGCACGATCAGTGCATGTAGATGCTCACATTTGGTTTGTGGGTGCATGTGCACCAGTTATTTTTTTGCACTGGGGGATATTTCGACAAAAGGCCACCTCATACTTCGGCAAGGGGCGTTTTGGGTGCATGACAAGGGACTTATTGCAGGCCATTGTGGATAAATACACACATAGTTTTAGTAACAGGAAGTTCGAATAAAACCTAGCAGTTTTGAGCTACTTAACCTGGCAAGCTCGTATCTAAGTCATCCGAGGACACTTATACTTACGAGAAAGGCATTGTAACGCCAGCAGGGGGCACTTTGAATAGTAGCAGGCGCATTCCACTTTGTTGAGAGGCACTCTGAGCTATGATAGCCATCCCTGCTATTCTCACGGCTAGCCCGAACCTTCCAATGAACAACCGATGCTGCCAGGAGGGCACAGCGAGCCGTCAGAGGGGAGTTCGAATGCTTCGGAAGTGCACTATGACCTCTCAATTTAGGGCATCATGACCTGGCGGATGGGCAAGTTGACTTGCAATGGATGCCTCTAAGGATGCACGAGGGAGAGGACTTATAATTGCCTTTTGCTCATCGTCAGGAGCACTTCGATTTACCCGTGGGGCACCCTAACCTGCGAAAACCTTGATTTGTCTTTGGCGCCCTCAAGAAAATAATGCCTAGGACGGACTTTGGAAGACTGAGGGCACTTGTTCCTCCAGTTTTTGCGCTCTGAGCACAGATGCCCTCCGAATCATAAAGCATTCGGGGTGGCACAACTTAGCATTGGAGATGAACTATCAGAGGGACACGGTTCAGCATATCAGAGGGCACGTTGGCCTCCAAAGGTATGCAAAATGACATCTGTGATCAACACCCAATCCCGGAACTCGAAAGCACGCACGTTTGTCAGTATCTAACTCGAAAGCACGCACATTTGTCAAATTTCGGGCTCAGCATCTTGCAGTGAAAGTGTCAGATTGGCGACAAAGTCAGCAGTAATGCATAGCAAGCAACTATTCGACGAACTGAGAGACGTTCACGCTTTCTGTTCTTTCATGAAAGATTGGCAACAATGCTTAGCATTTAACTATTCGACGAATTGGGGAACGTGCACGATCCATTTTCACCCCGATCCTTTCGTCCTTGATTATTCTCAGGCGACATTTAAACAACTGCAGTGCCTGAGCACCGGTCAGTAATGAATGGCCTTCGGAGCTGCGTATAATACTTTCGTCCTTGATTATTCTCAGGCGACATTTAAACAACTGCAGTGCCTGAGCACCGGTCAGTAATGAATGGCCTTCGGAGCTGCGTATAATACTTTCGTCCTGATTATTCTCAGGCGACATTTAAACAACTGCAGTGCCTGATCAACGGTAAGTAATGAATGGCCTTCGGAGCTGCGTATAATACTTTCGTCCTTGATTATTCTCAGGCGACATTTAAACAACTGCAGTGCCTGGGCAACGGTCAGTAATGAATGGCCTTCGGAGCTGCGTAGAATTTCAGACATTCGCGAAAATCGGCTAATTCCAGCTTAACCAGCGCCGCAACGACAAAGCCACCGCTGAGCGTGGGGACACAAGATAAGCTCTTCACCATATCTCAGGGCTAGAACAAACTGCTGACATGATGTAGGACTTAATCATGACCTAGATCAGCGCAACTGTCTGGTTTCATTCCCTTGATGCCTCGTCATCACACAATGAAACATAGCTTGGCTTGTGACAAATTACCAAGTATAAGTGGATTTACTGTGAATCAATGCATATTCACAGCTGATTCGACTGGTAGTGGCTTCAATGCACACAACTTATGCTTGGTGCATGGTGAACCATGTTGATAAGTCAGGACTAATCCATGTTAACCTTCCATGTCACTCCAGCTCGTCGGCTGATGGTCGCCTGAAATGCCACACCGTGTCGAAAGTCAGCTGCTGCTGTTCGTGAATGCCTTCCGAGATAGTGCACCACTGACACTGCTGAAAAGACTGCACAATATCAGCGCCGGATCACGCTGATCAGATAGCAGTCACCGCCTGCCCAGCGCTCACCCACAGGCGAAGCTTCATGCAACCGGTTGGGAGAGGGGCAATGCATGCATTAAACACTAATGACCCCAGCAATGAGGTGCTAAACCTATATGGTCACGTATAATATCTAGAAGATATTGCGGGGTGGGATATAACGAACCATCTAGGGAAAAATAACCCGCTCAAAAGTGTGCACGTCCACACACCTGCCCCACCTTCCTACCTGTTTGAGCAGGGTACAGCGTGCACAGGGCAAGCAGAACCACAGCCGCCGCGGACCGCTCCATCGTCGGAGAAAGTGAAATCGGCACTAGACGCGTCACCGACAGGCGCCGTGCTTTTAACAATGGTCAGCCGCCAAGGCCGAACCGGCGCCTGCAGTCATGATCTCGCACCAGGGTACCCACAGCAGGACCCGTACCAGGGTCGGTGCTGATCCCGCACCAGGGGTACCCACAACAGGACCCGTACCGGGGTCGGTGCTGATCCCGTACCAGAGGTGCCTGCCCCATAGGTGCCCGCCCCAGAGTTACCCGCCCCAGAGGTACCCATCCCAGAGGTACCCGCCCCAGAAGTACCCGCAGTAGAGCAAGCTACGATCCTGCACCAGAGGTATCCGCACCAGAGGGATTCACACCAGGGTCAGTGATGATCCCGTACCATTGGTACACGCACCAGAGGTACCCGTACCAGAGGGACCCACACCAGAGCCAGCTATGATCCCGTACCAGAAGTATCTGCGCCAGAGCCAGCTATGATCCCACATCAGAGGGACCAACACCAGAATCATCTATGATCCCCCACCAGAGGAACCCACACAAGAGCCAGCTATAGTCTCGTACCAGAGGGACCCACATAAGAGTCAGTTATGATCTTGTACCAGAAATACCTGCACCAGAGCCAGTCATGATCCCGCACCAGAGTCAGTCATGACGGCCGGATCAGGGACAATCAGCCCCCACATAACTGGGGGCAAGTAGTCTAGGGGTAAGTCGCTTGTCTCACAATCGAAAGGCTGTGGGTTTGAGTCTCACCTGTCGTTACTCTTCACCCGCGGTCAATCGGTGTGAGAGGTTGGCGACGCTATATGACTCAACGGTCGATGTGTCGCAAAGCCAGTAACCACTACTATTGCAACACTGCCTTTCATACTGCCAGAGATGCCCTTAAGGCATCCATGCTACCAGAAAAGCATGCATATTGTATGCCCTTATAGGGCTACCAGGAGTGCTGAGCGATCCCCAGAGACACCACTGCCACTGCCATATAGGTTCCCCTGTCACCCCTGGCTGCTAGGACTATGCCACTACGAAGGTGCCCAGGTGACCTCTAGATGTAAGCCGGCAAATAACAGAAGTTCCTCTGTTACTTCCAGCTGAGCTCTGGTTTCCTCCCTGCTCGTTACAAGGTGGACATGGGTGGCTCTCCCACTAGGGGAGGACCCAGGAATCGTCATGCGGCACATTTAATTGGACAAATTTGCCTTTTGCGGAAAAATTCGTTGAACCGGGGTAGGGTGAGGTGGTGGTGCACTCAAGACTTCCTGAAAGGACGTCTTTCACGACTGCATAGGCGCCACCTTTCCATAGGGGTTGTGGGGGGGGGCGGATGGGGTCATGTAGGTTCTGTCTCTGCCTTTTTCAGAAGTGCTATTGTTGCTGGCTGAGGTGTTCCTTTGTACTAGCAAGCTACTATGATGTTGCCTGAGATGGTCCCCTGGATTCGCCAGTGGTTAACAATTATAATTCCCAAATAGTTCGGTGATCTTCGTTGATATTAGGAAAAATTGTGTGACAAGGACATAGACCAGAAGAAGATGACATTTTCAGTTTTTGAAGGTCACCGATACAATCTAAATGAGGCAGACAACTACTAGGACTTGAATATTTCACTGACTCTACTTACATGACCTATGAGTTTCTTTTTCACGTGGCTGCTACCCACATGACGTTCTGTTTCGGCTGACTCTCTTGGAAGGGACCAGGAGGAATCAGCCGCTCACTGAAGGTTGAAGACCTTAGTGAGCCCAAGCCGAAAATCTAAAATATACGAAATCGGGATAAGAAATGCAAAAATATACACCCTGATCCTACGTTTGCATCTCATACGGTACTGTGCATTGCTAATGGTAGCTTTGATTCTTACAATTTCACCTGTACCATTTCGAGAAAAAAGAAGAGAAAGAGAAAGATAAAGAGAAAGAGAAAGAGAAAGAGAACCGGAAAGAGAAAGAGAAAAGGAAAGAGAGAGAGAGAGAGAGAGAGAGAGAGAGAGAGAGAGAGAGAGAGAGAGAGAGAGAGAGAGAGAGAGAGAGAGAGAGGGAGATGGGAGATGGGAGATGGGAGATGGGATATGGGAGATGGGAGATGGGATATGGGAGATGGGAGATGGGAGATGGGATATGGGAGATGGGAGATGTGAGATGTAAGATGGGAGATGGGAGATGTGAGATGGGAGATGGGAGATGGGAGATGGGAGATGCGAGATGTGAGATGTGAGATGGGAGATGGGAGATGGGAGATGGGAGATGGGAGATGAGAACTGGGATATGGGAGATGGGAGATGTGAGATGTGAGATGGGAGATGGGATATGGGAGATGGGAGATGAGAGATGAGAGATGAGAGATGAGATATGGGAGATTGGAGATTGGAGATGGGAGATTGGAGATTGGAGATTGGAGATTGGAGATGGGAGATGGGAGATGGGAGATGGGAGATATGTTATGAGCTGAACAACACATGCAATTGTTCTCGGCCCAGGCATCCTCTCATTGCACCTCTGCAGCAGAGCCTTCGCCAACATTGCAAATGCAGACGCAAAAGCCTTCGCAATTAGCAACGTACCCCACCTCGCAGTTATGCTAACGTGAATACACTGTGGCGGGGAACTCTGCTTTGAAGTGCTTCAAATCCAGTAAATATTCCATTTTTATATTTTCTTCTTATTAGCAACAGGGCTTTATTTCCAAGGGGATATGGTAATAACGTTGTTCGCTCTGCACCGATCCTCTTTTTCCTTTTTCTCCTTGGGGTGCATGCAGAATCTAGAGTAGTTTTCTCAGCAATGTTGTTCGCGGTGCTTCTTCTGGGGTAAGCAGTTCGGCTGAGCCACCTTGCAGGAGGGTTTTATCGGCAACCGGATAAAAGCAAATAAGCGCTGATGTTGGTCCGACAAATGTACGAACGCAACTAAACGTAAGTATGCGTAAATAATCGCTGATGTAGGTATGGCAAACATGCGCACGCAAATAAACGTAAGCACATACAAGTACGCGGTGATGTACGTATTATAATTGTACATCAACGCAGATGTACGCATAGCAAATGTAAGTGAACGACAGCGTACAGCTTTCACCTCAGTTCTAGCACCAGCCAGATCCCAACACTGAGCCCGACCATAATCCTGCCCTTGGCTTCCTGATGCCAACATTGGCCATCCAGGCCGGGAGGTTCAGGTTCACGGTCACGGCCAAGGTCACGGCCATGGTCTGTACTGGATATAGCGGCACTGCCAGAGCCAGCAGGAAACGTTACCGCAGTTCCGAACTTGACTATCAGGGTCAGGGAGACGCGCTGACGCCGCCCAGGGACACAAATTAAGCTGGGGATGGTGACTGGACTGTCGGTGCCTGGTAGCCTGATGTTAGCCGAAGCCTGCTAGCCTGGTATTAGGCCAGGGCTCCCATCAGGGCTGGGGATAGTGACCAGGCTTTCGGTGCTTAATAGCCTGATGTTAGCCTGATGTTAGCCTGATGTTCGGCCAGGGCTGCCATCAGGGCTGGGGATAGTGACTGGACTGTCGGTGCTTATTAGCCTGATGTTAGCCTGAAGTTAGCCTGCTGTTAGCCTGGTGCTCGGCCAGGGCTGCGATCAGGGCTGGAACACAGGCTTTGGTTATGCTTAGGAGTCCCATTGAGATGGCACCGCAGTCGCGACCATCCCAACCCAGAGGCCTTTCACTAACTTGACGCGACTCCCTGGCTCCCTAGCCCTGGCCCTACTGACCTCGGCCTAGCATTGGGACTGATCTGACACCAGCCCAACCCTCTATCTCAGTCCTGAGCACAGTCCTCTGGCTCCCTAACCCTGGTCTGCTGGCCTCAGCCTGGCCTTGGGACTGATCTGGCACCAACCCAATCCTCCGTCTCAGTCCTGATCCTGAGGAGGTACATCTACATGTACAGCTGAGGTACATTTGCGCTTACGTACATTTTCACTACGCACTTCTACGCCTACGTACATATGCGCCCACGCATAGCTGCCATGCGTGCATTTGCACAAATGCACATTCGCATGACGTAAATCTGCCATGCATAGATTTTCCCCTAAGCATATTTGTTGTAGAATCGGTCCGACGTTTAGCATCAGCGAAGGAGGTGCTTGGTGCTTTTGCATGTCGTTCTGCATTCCCTTGGCGGGCTGTTCTTCATGGGTTATTTGGAATGCCACTAAGGGCATTCTTTACATCTGGAATTCCCTTACGTGAAAAATGGGATTTCGAAAACCCTCGGACGAATTTTTGAGTTCTTTAACAGCGCCAGTTCACATGGCGAATTCGCCCAAATCCCGTGTGGGACGCCCTTTAAATGAGCACTGCTTTTTAGATGCAATTTAATACAATTGCACTGAACACATATTTTCTATCCACATATGCTACATTTTTAAACACTTCTGCATGGGTTCCTTGTTTGCAGTTTTTATTTAAAGTATAACTGCAGAATATCCTGTGATTGGAGTATGTCGTCAGATGGTGAAGTAGATGACGCATTGGATATGCTGATGACGAATGACGCAGTTCAAAATGCAAAGCAATTAATTGATTTTGATAAATGGATCTAATGCTCCGGTACTGTTCGTTCACCTCCAGTTCGCTGATCGTTGCCAACTTGCGGGAATGTGAGGGAGCTGCTTTTTAGATTCCCCGATTACACGCGAAATTCCGTAGGGTATCCTGCGTGAAATCAATAAAGACTTCACCCTTAGTCTTCATCAGTGCCCAGCACATGACAGCACATGACAGGACTGACGCTGAGCCCCTGGCAGCCATCTGAGCTGTTGCCACGCTGCCGTACGCAGTCGCGAACATTTCGTGTCCTTCATACTTCGTCACGCGCCGCCAGGGGTGCGCTGGCACCCAGCCCAACCGCGACGTACGCGCTGTTCAGGGAATTCAATACGGCCACATGACACGGGCGCAGTGTGTGCACATGGTGTGACAGGTGAAGGGGTGCACATGGTGCGACAGGTGGGCGAATGCATATGAACGCCGTGTTCCCTTGCCTTGTGAAGGACGGTGAGGTATTGCTGATGGCAGTGTGAACAGTGATTGCGGGACATTCACCCCCACGGCCTTCGCTAGCTAGGATCGGTCCCGGTGTACGGTTCAGTATTACAAGGAGTACGCAAGGCGTCGTCAGCCTGCCGCATGCACCTACCCGAGTCCGTTCTGCCTGGCCATCAACCATACTACAGCGACATGTGGTTTTCGAACGGTGCGCTTGGGAAGAATGTTCTGTTGTTCGGTGTTCTGCTGAAAGTACTGTGAGGCTGCCGGCATCACACGAAAGGGGAAAAATCATTTCGTGGGAAAAACCACTGTGAAGCGCGTGATCGATGTAGGCCGCCCCGCCGAATACGCAGCGCAGCTGACGGGGAAGAAGAATATGGGAAGCCTGCGCGGTTACGCTGAAGCCTGCATTGATGCGCAGTGAAAAATGTTGCGCAGCGCTCTTTCCGGTGCTACCTTCAACGCCACCAGCTGCATGCAGAGACGAATCAGGTGCGGGCTCCAACCGGGTCTGGCGCTGTGCAGTTTGTGTTCCCCGGACGCACGAGCATCACGATCAACAATGGAAATTCGAGCATTGAGTTCGTGATAGTTCGCAATAATTCACAATAGTTCATGATAATGTTAATATATTTTTATGTCATTGCATGTTTTGCAATTTGGACACAAATATATATATATATATATATATATATATATATATATATATATATATATATATATATATATATATATATATATATATATATATATATATATATATATATATATATATACATATATATATATATACATATATATATATATATATATATATATATATATATATATATATATATATATATATATATATATATATATATATATATATATATATTGATGTACTATGTTGATAGGTGCTTGTTGCATCTTCGCACTCACTGGCCATGCCAAATAACTCGCGGTAAACTTCGGTAGCGCTGTGCTACGCTGGCCCCCAAAGACAGTGAGCGGACGGAAAATATCATGAGCGGGCAGGAAAACGTCATGAGCGGGTCGGAAAACGTAGTGTCCTGCACGCTCACGATTCCATCCGATGGACAATAATGTCGTATAAGTAACTAGAAATGTCACGTGTTGATTTCATATCCTGGTATTCTCAATTAGCGTACAATGTAGCATGTGCAGGATAAAATATAACTATGCTTAATTTATCATCATTCTGTCAAGGTTATCGGGAAGAAAGTAGGTGGTAGGTGTCGTTTGTCCTCGAATCAACATTAAACAATTATAATGCGCTTACGGTACAATAATGCTTATCATCAGCCAAGCTTCTCGAAATTACCTACGAAATTTCGAAAATACTCTGCGAAATTCTTGGCTTCTCGAAATTACTATGTCGTGAGCCTTCAAGTACAGGGAAATAAGTTCAAATCTGATTAATAGCTAAGTATTCGTCATGAACAAGAAAAAACCTTGGATTCTTTCGCGACGCATTCAACTGCCAGGTCACACGGTATAGCCAATATGGTCTCACCTTTCGCCGATTGGTCGCCAGTTCGGTGGATCCCGTAAGGTATAGCCAACATGTCTCACCGATTGTCGCCGGTGATCCGTAAGAATCTCGAACTCATTGGTCGTCCGGTGGATCCCGTAAGGCATACTAACTGTCTGACCGATTGGTCGCCGGTGGATCCTCAAATTTTCGTAATATTTTTTTTTTTTTTTGTTGTTTTTGTTGTTTTTTTGAAAACTCACATAAAAAAAAAATAAAACCCCAAATATATTTTTAAAAAAATAAAAATTATTTTGGAAAAACAAAAAGGAGAAAAATTTTCCCCTTATCGGGTGCCTTTTCAAAAATGCTCGGGTGTGCCTTCATGGCATGCCACCATTTTTGACATTCTCGACTGCTGCTGCTTGTGACAGGATGACACTGTGTTTGTGAAGATGCGATTTGTATTTTCCCATTTTTTTAGATTGAAGTGTCATGGGTTAATCGTCAACCATTATCGGTAGGAAAGGTTCCATGAGTCGCATGCCGCCGTGCTAAGGTGATGGACAGCGTGCATCGGGCTCGTCTTCGTAAAAAGTGCAAAACAGTAGCGTCCTGCCATATACACATGTGACGTGGGAGCGATGGCTTCCTGTCTCTGACCCGCACGACACCCATACGGGATGGTATCCTGGTGTTACGGCGTGTGATGGTGTGCGGTTACGCGACATCCATACGAGATGGTATCCTGGTGTTGCGGCGTGTGGTGGTGTGAGGAGACGGGACATCCATACGGGATGGTATCCTGGTGTTGCGGCGTGTGGTGGTGTGAGGAGACGCGACACCCATACGGGATGGTTTCCTGGTGTTGCGGCGTGTGGTGGTGTGTGGAGACGGGACATCCATACTGGACGGTATCCTGGTGTTACGGCGTGTGGTGGTGTGTGGAGACGGGACATCCATACGGGACGGTATCCTGGTGTTGCGGTGTGTGGTGGTGTGAGAAGACGCGACACTCATACGGGATGGTATCCTGGTGTTGCGGTGTGTGGTGGTGTGAGAAGACGCGACACTCATACGGGATGGTATCCTGGTGTTGCGGCGTGTGGTGGTGTGCGGAGACGGGACATCCATACGGGATGGTATCCTGGTGTTGCGGCGTGTGGTGGTGTGAGGAGACGCGACACTCATACGGGATGGTATCCTGGTGTTGCGGTGTGTGGTGGTGTGAGAAGACGCGACACTCACACGGGATGGTATCCTGGTGTTGTGGTGTGTGGTGGTGTGAGAAGACGCGACACTCATACGGGATGGTATCCTGGTGTTGCGGCGTGTGGTGGTGTGAGGAGACGCGACATCCATACGGGATGGTATCCTGGTGTTGCGGCGTGTGGTGGTGTGCGGAGACGGGACATCCATACGGGATGGTATCCTGGTGTTGCGGCGTGTGGTGGTGTGAGGAGACGCGACACCCATACGGGATGGTATCCTGGTGTTGCGGCGTGTGGTGGTGTTCGGAGACCCGACATCCATACGGGATGGTATCATGGTGTTGCGGCGTGTGGTGGTGTGAGGAGACGCGACATCCATACGGGATGGTATCATGGTGTTACGGCGTGTGGTGGTGTGTGGAGACGCGACATCCATACGGGATGGTATCATGGTGTTACGGCGTGTGGTGGTGTTCGGAGACACGACATCCATACGGGATGGTATCCTGGCGTTACAGCGTGTGGTAGTGTGAGAAGACGCGACACCCATACGGGATGGTATCCTGGTGTTACGGCGTGTGGTGGTGTGCGGAGACGCGACATCCATACGGGATGGTATCATGGTGTTGCGGCGTGTGGTGGTGTGCGGATACGCGACATCCATACGAGATGGTATCCTGGTGTTACGGAGTGTGGTGGTGTGCGGAGACGCGACATCCATACGGGATGGTATCCTGGCGTTACGGCGTGTGGTGGTGTGAGGAGACGCGACATCCATACGGGATGGTATCCTGGTGTTGCGGCGTGTGGTGGTGTGAGGAGACGGGACATCCATACGGGATGGTATCCTGGCGTTACGGTGTGTGGTGGTGTGCGGAGACGCGACATCCATACGGGATGGTATCCTGGTGTTACGGCGTACCATCCATACGGGATGGTATCCTGGCGTTACGGCGTGTGGTGGTGTGCGGAGACGCGACATCCATACGGGATGGTATCCTGGTGTTGCGGCGTGTGGTGGTGTGAGGAGACGGGACATCCATACGGGATGGTATCCTGGTGTTGCGGCGTGTGGTGTTGTACGGATACGCGACATCCATTTGCCGCCCGTGTGACGTCAATCACGGCATGTTCATTCGCAACGTGATGCTGATGACGTGGCCACGGAGCCGATCATACAGGAGCTGTTTGCCTCTACAAGACGCGTCAGCCAGCAGCCAGCACATGTAGTACTCTGTGAATTGTATTAGTTGCACCAAGGAAATGACAAGCATTTCAGTACAAGACATTGCAGCTAGCACCTTTTGAACGGGGAAACATAACATTAAAGATGAGATGCAGGACAATACGAGGAAGCCCTCACTCCAGTCCAGGTGGATGCTGATGACGGCCAGGCTTCCCGCAGCCCACATGTGGATGCAATATTACCTCTGGGCAACACTCGCCGTTCGCTATTAGTAGTATATGACAAACAGCGCCTTTTAAAGGAATGTTGAGTCGGGCAAATGCAATTTTCTTAGCGTATCCCCTCCCCCAGAAGGATATCTACTCGGATTTCACCCACTTTATTCTAACCTGAAAAGCAAAACATGTTTGTTGATACTTGCATGCTATGACAACAGATAAAGGAGCACTTGGATTGCATTTTTGGCACACGACGAATCCGATGTGTGGAATCAAAACCGATAATATTAAATGTTCATCCCCGATAAATCCTGCCTTTTAGAACCGTCTTAAGTCGATGGAAGATGCGGGTGGGAAATGCCTGTTGAGTGGGGGGATTTAGGTGAGTGTATCCCCTCCCCCACTTAGTATGCTCAAAATAAGCCCTGGTATGCAACCGTATGAGCACACGTCATGAGCTAACACAGAACTGATGTCATGAAATATCGAATGATCGCTCATCAACTGGAATTACCGAAGTGCTGATGTTTCATGCCCAGTCACCTAGCCGGGAAATAATTAAATATTGCCCAGATATTGCTACATGATATGTTTTTTCTTTTCCTTCCGTTTTCTTTTTAATGACACCACTTCCCGACGGACAGCTCATGAATCATCGCTCTCACTCTAGTATATGCACGAATAAGACAATAAAAGCACAGCAACATCGAACCTCGGAAGGAACATACAATGTACGTTATAGCAAGCGGCATTCACCAGCCAAACATTTCCACCACAAAACTTCAGAAAGCAGGACTTCGAGTAGCGAATATCGATGCACACTTAGTGAGCTGAAGCTATAGAAAAAACGGTCTAGGTGAGCTCAGGTGATCCCATGTTCTCCTGACTCCATTTGCAATACACGGGGTGACTCTCTCTCCTCCAGACGACCGAGGATCATGGTCGGAAGTGCTGCATACATTAAATATGGCACTGAAGTTGCAGCCAATAGTAGCAAAAGAGGAATCTCCATCTCATGTCACTGTCTCACTAAAAACTAACGGGCCGCTTAATCCGAGCAAAAGGCACCATTGATACTAGCTGAAGGCATTGATTCGAACAGGAGAAACATTGATCCGGACGGAAGGCACCACTGATCCGCACTGAATACACAATTGATCCGGACTGACAGCACCACTGGACGACGCGACAACATCAACGCTAAGACAGTCTGTTACTTGAATGGCACTCGCACGGTTAGCTGGGAGGCGCCGCTTCCGTTGTCGGAGACACCTGCCCTCTGCCCAGGTGAGAGGACGACTGACATTCCGCCCGGGTGAGAGAAGCGTTCGCCTCCTGACCGGACGAGGAGAGCGCTGGCCTCCTCGACAGGGGGTCGAGCAGCTCGAGCGGGCGACTACCGCTGCGCGAGCACTAAGAGAAGCCGGGTCGGGCGGGTCGTGTGCCGAGAGGCTGTGCACCGTGCTGCTGCGCCTTGGTTCGGTCAATGTTCACCTGGGATTGCAGTCGGGGCGGCAGCCGGTCATACACCTCCTTCGGCACGTCATCTGAGAACAGAGCCGAACGTGACGCACGGCATCTGTGAACAGAGCCGACTGCAGCGCACACCATCTGTGAACAGAACGAAGCGTGATGCGCACCATTCGCGGTCGCGATGTTCACACGCGACCGCGACATACACGCCATCCGCTAACAGAACCGGCCAGTGTTGAATGGCACATACCTGCCGACCGCGACATACACGCCATCCGCTAACAGAACCGGCCAGTGTTGAATGGCACATACCTGCCAACCGTGAACGAAGCCGGCCGCGATGCACGCCATCTGGAGACGAGGCAGGTGGTGGTTCGGCTCTGGTCCATTGGCAGACGGAATGGGATGGGTTAGAGAGCGGGACCGGTGGCAGCAGTCACGACGGCCAGCGATGGGGATGGGATTGGGTTGGATGGGATGGGATGGGATGGGATGGGATGGGATGGGATGGGATGTGATGTGATGAGATGAGATGAGATGAGATGAGATGAGATGACATGAAAATGGGATGGGATGGGATGGGATGGGATGGGATGGGAAGGAATGAGTTGAGATGAGATGAGATGAAATGGGATGGGATGTGATGAGATGAGATGAGATGAGATGAGATGAGATGAGATGAGATGAGATGGGATGAGATGGGATGGAATGGGATGGGTTGGGATGGATGGGATGGGATGGGATGGCATGGGATGGGATGGGATGGGATGGGGTGGGATAGGATGGGATGGGATTGGATGGGATGGAATAGGATGGGATGGGATGGGATGGGATGGGATGGGATGGGATGGGATGGGATGTGTGGGATGGGATGGGATTGGATGGGATTGGATGTGAAGGGATGGAATGGGATGAGAATGGATGGGATGGGATGGGATGGGATGGGATGGGATGGGATGGGATGAGATGGGATGGGATGCCCATCCAATCCCATCCCATCTCATCCCATGTATTTCGTACTTAAAACTTGAACAAATTATTATTCCGCAAATGATACGAGATAAGAAAACGGAACACTTATTCATACAATCTGCATGACATCTTTAGGAATGACTTGTTACGCCTCTTTGACAACGAACAAGTTTTACATCGTTCCCCGATGGCTTGCTTTGTCCCGAACCAAAGGTGGACGAATTTTGACCGTAGCACACTTTTGTATTAAATAGATATTCGCCAAGTACAAGAGTACATTACCATCGGATGAGGTAAGCGGGATGTTTATCTCGCAGCTCCTCGATGGTACAAACCGTTTCTACTCCGTGAGCTGTTTTGTTAGTGAACTTGACACAATCTCGCCGATATAATAGCATTTTCGGAGGAGGAGCACAGTAATACTTCAAAATTAAGCCATGATCTCCCAACAGTGTACTTTTTTGATGCCCGAGAAATGGCTCCAGCTTACAGGCCTCACATTCCTATTGAAACAGAACTTTCTGGAAGCACCCTCGGTCATAAAGAACCCCACAGGCGTCATACTCCTTTATATCGGCGCACCAGCCGACGTTCATTCGCTGTAGCCATTTCCGCCTAACCCGCGCACTACACCGCACGCCCGGATTATCGAGTATCAACCACAACCTGTTTGGCGCATTTCCGCATGTGTTGCTATCTGCTTGCTCTGTCTAACTGCATTATCGTCGCCAGTCCTCGACAGAAGAAAAACACGTGGCCACGAGTAAGTCTGGCATGCGTAGCAAATAATGACCTTGCAAAGCAATCGTCAACAAACAGCTTTAATGACGTCCGATATATGCTGGAGGCACAGGCTGCCAGCTGGCATATCGACATAACGAGCTGAGAAGAAGTGATCAATGCGTACCGTTGCACCGGTAGACGAGATCGGACCAGATGATCATCTCCTGGGAGAAGCAGAAAACGCCGATCCTGCCTCCCTTCAGTGTGTTGTCGTAGATGTTTCCGGAGTCAGCCACCAAATTTTCGCCCTAGAAGATGTCAACCATTAACATGAGTACTGGGACCTCTGAAAATTACACTCCTCGGGATATTATTAGATATATGATATTCAGGCATGGTGTGATGTCATCAATATTTAGTCATGGGGTGACATGTTGCGTAACGTGGCGATATGTCGTTCCTATTCAGGCATGTACCCTCGCAGCGTCGTCCATAATACGCACCGCCGTCATGCCGTGCGGCATATATACCAGCATAATGCCTTGTGAGGCATGCACTAACTCAATTTCGTGTGAAGGATGCATCAGTGCCATGTCATGTGAAGTAGGCATCTCTACCATGTTGTGTGAGGCATGCACGAGTATCATGGTGTTTAGGGTAGGTACCAGTACCATGTCGTGTGAGGTATCGATCACTACCATATCGTGTGAGGCATGAATCTCCCCATGTTGCATGAGGTATGCATCATTGCCATGTCGTGTGAGGTAGATACCAGTGTCATTCGTGTAAAGTACCTCGTATATGCGCAGCCGGATGAGGCCGATCTTGGGCCGATGCAGCAGCAGCCAGCGGTAGGCCGTCTTCTCCTTCCAGCCGACGTTACGCGGATCTTTCCACAGCAGTCGAACCTGAGCACATTACACGTGTCACGTGGATTGAAAGGTGAAATACGAAATGTTCAGTCGAAACAGCCATCTACCCCTCGAAGAGGAGAGCAATATTTCCAATGAAGTTGGTATTACAAATGGCCTCATTGACATCGCCACAGATTTTGGATAGCTGAGGGACGGGAAAGCTTTGGTCGATTCTTTCATGCAACGCGATTTTGCGATGGTACGCTTCAGAATAATTGAGGATGGTGTGGGGTGGGGGACGCCGTCCCCCCGGCTTGATTACGCCAATGAATTATGCCCTCTTTGAAAATCGAGAGGATGTTGGTATTGCCGAGTGTGAAAGATGACACTGATGACAACATCTAGCGTTTCCCCCAGTGAAGCCGATCTTTCACGTTTATACTTATGAAATTGAAAACTGTGACAAGTTTGCCAACGGGTACCGAACGTGTACTTCTACGAATAACGGCCCTTTCACCGGAGGGAATTTACTTGTAATTTTTTTAATCTGGAATCTATCATCAGGATTATCAGGATTCCATGTGTAGATGGATCATTAGGATCCATCTATACATGGAATATTCGCCGGTGCGCGGAACGAAGGTGCCCCTCCCAAACATACATAGCGTCCATCGGCAGTCCAGGGTACGGTCCTCCGTTCCGGTCACGTAACCAGACGAGTTTGTAACGCATGCACGATGGGAAAGGAGACCATGCTGTTCGTGCCTGGGTGCAGGTGACACGATGCGAAAGGAGACCATGCTGCTCGTGCCAGGGTGCAGGTGGCACGTGGCTAACAGCTGCGTGCACACAACACGCTCGATAACTTGCAAGGCAAATGCAAGGCAAACTGGTCAGACCGATAGCTGGAGAAATTCTTTTCATCACATTTTTTAGGATTGGTATTACGTTGGCACTGTCCATCGATCTGGGAACACCCGAACCGAGTGGAATGTCTGAAAAAGTCTGGCTAGAATAGTGACAGGTTCAGACAAACATTGGTCTTCATAATTTGTGCGCCCGTCATTGTCTGACCCGCAGCCGTTATTGGGAGGAATAGCATCACGCACTCTTTTAACCGCATCGTAAGAAAGTTGCAAGGGAAGTAGGGAAGGAAGCGGGTAAACAGAAGCATCGGCAAGTGAATTCATTATTGGGCCCGTACATCTGGCAGAAAGCGTTATAAGTATATCACTAAACTGATGATTTGATCATCCTTTTTATTAAGCGTTTTAAACAAGACAGTATAGTAATCTCATTTGGTTTAACTTGATATCATTAGTCATCTTTCGGAGGTATACAAAATACTTTCCACCCGGAGAAGATACATGTGAAATTATCTTAGAATTATAAACGGTGCCATTAGAAAATCCGATAAGCTGAAACTTGAATCTATTGGACTGTAGTGACACCAATAAATACGAAAATAAATGCGAATGCGAACACGAATTGTGTTAAAATGCAACTGTTCACGCAGGACTACCACGTTTTTCGTTACTTCTTTAACCTTGCTTTGACATAATGCTGTTGCCATTTGTCTGACCCCAGACCAGCGGTTTTCAGTCGGGGAACACGCCCCTTTAGGGAGACGTTGGCGGTATCCTGGGGGGGGGGCTCTAGACCAGCGGATTCCAACCAGGAAGCACGCCCCTTTCGGGAGACGTCAGCGGTATCCTGGGAAGGGTTCTAGGCCAGCGGTTTCCAGCCAGAAAGCACGCCACTTTAGGTAGACGTTGGCGGTATCCAAGGAAAGACCTGGAATTAGATATCCCCCGGTATGCAACTACAACATACGCTGTAACGAGCCATTGAACCACCCGTTCTGGCTTCGGACATTGTTACGGTGCCCGAGAATGGTTGACTGATTTTGCTACTCGCACCTGCCGTCGCCGAATTCCTTCAGTTGGTTGTGGCGTTTGCATGCTAGTTTGTGGTGTCAAGCCTGAGCAATAGTGGGTGACTGCTTGTGCGCCCGGGTTTCTGGGCTTCTGCAATGATAAATGCCTGTGGGCGGTGTCAGTGAAGGTTGTATTTGGTGTTGTCGACATGACCAGTCTCGGGTCCGCCCGGCGGCTCCCAGTGCAGTGGTCGTCAAGACCGTGTACCGTCTGGTCGGGCAGATGACAACTCATCGTGACCAAGGTCGGTGTTTTGCTGCTGCGCTTCTCGCCGGTCTCACCTTCCGCCACGCGTCTCGCGGTTATCTGATTTGGGTGGCCAGCTCAGGGCTGTTCTCTGAACTTCCTCCTTCCTAGTGTGTCTCTGTGCTATCGGAGCACCGTCGAATTCGCCCCAACTGTCCCTGCTCAGTCGAAGGGGTTCTCTATTCTGTATTCTCCATCCCATTTTGGATGATCGTGATGTCGCTTTATCATGCAATAGCATCGGCCGTAATTCTTTTTCGCTATATTTATTGGAAGAAATAGGGCCTATTTCCCATGCTGGCATTCGATTGCTGCTACCTTAGCTAGGCTTCACGATAACTGAATAGTTATCAGCTGATTTCTGACTCGTGTTCATCTGGACAAAAGTTGTCTCGACAGTATGTTTATTTATGGGGATGAACGCTTGTCTTATTCGTGATTTTGGGGTGAGGAGGCTTTTCTGGTCATCAACTACAGGCAAAAATGAAGAAGAAAACAAACTTATTAGTTCATTTCAATGGAGACTACAAAAGAGCATTTCTACATCTTTGTACACATGTGACTCGTGTTTAGCAGCGCAATCTTAACGAAGATATTCCCATAATTCGACACGATCACTGTGCGATTGCGAGTATATTTTGGCCATGTTTGACAAAGGGCTGTAGATGTATTTGCCGTGATGGAAACGACAGGTAATCACAAGCGAGCGTGACGTCCGAGCGAGTACAGTTCCCTACATCCCATATCCTATCCCTGTGCTTAATCTGAGTAGCCCGGTACTACCCGACAGTCTCGCATTTGAAACCGTAATAACGTTCTTTGTTGTTGTTGTTGCAGCGTTTATCGCTCTAATTTCTCCACTCCGGGTCCGGTTTGATCTTTTATTATTTTCCTATTTTATTCTCCATATTCTTCCCTTAGTCTCTGCTCAAAGAGAGAGGTTCGTCACAGCATTTCCGTTTGCTGTTGGCTTTCAAGAGCATTTCACACTATTCTTATTGATATCTAGATAATCTATGAAAAACTTTATATCATACTATATAAATAATAAACATAATGTCATCCGCCCTGGATGGCACTGGAAAGTGCATTGGATAAAGTGCTTCATTTCCATCTGGGATCTAAATTCACTCCCATGGAGTCATGGCGCTTCTCACCTTTCCCCTTTTCCTTTTAGTTACTTCTTAATGCAATTTGGTGAAAGTATTGCAACCGAAATCACTTTAGCTCTGCATATATGCTTGAAGGTTTGAAGGATAAGGCGTGTCGGTATACGTATTTCAAGGCAATTCGCATGTGATTGTATTGAACGGAGATTCGACTGCACTGAGCCTTAAGCACTTCCCCCTTTTTCACCCAGCTTCCTCTCTCGCACCATATAATGGCTTTCATTAAGTTGATGTGGAAGACGATTGAACATATTGGAAGTAATACATAACGGCTTTTACGTAGTATTTACCTAGCCACCTCTATAATTGGCTGGCGGACAGTTGGATTTTCCGGCACTGGCAGGCTCACATTTGGCCCACTGAGACCGTTTCCAGCCGCCTAACTTGCGTAGTGTGATTTCTGCCGATGTCCGGAAGGCGTTGCATGCCGCGACCACAATTAATACTTTAGTTAATTCCCCGAATGATCAGCTGCGTGTCCTTTGTATGCAGAGTGGATGCAGGGGAGGGGCACTGGTGCATGTGCCACCTTTCCATGGGGACCGAGCCTTCAGGAAAGCACAAGTGCCCCTCCCCATCCTGAACGGATTTGTCACCAAAAAACGCTCCTTTCAGGGGGACAGGAGCTCTTTTGAGACGAAAAGGTTCCATACAGTATGCTCGGGTTCACCCCTCCCCCACATACAACGATTTTTTTTTCGTCGAAGGTTGCCCTACGAGGAAATGTGCCCCTAATGATAATTCATGAATCAGACCTATTTTGGATATGGCCTGGTAATGTAGTATAATGGTGATGACCTACTTTACTCCTTGCCCCTCCAGTACATTGTACCTCCATCCAGTCCTAGCAACGAGCGCTAGCAAGGCGCTAACAAAGCAGTGCGCTAGCAAAGCGGCAGTAGTAGGGCCGCGAATCTTGGACATTGAGAAGATTGAGACGGTCGATTGTTCCATGGTGGACTTGATTGATATTTCAGATTACTACGGAAGAAACGTCAACGTGGCGGTGACTGTGCTCAGCTTTTGATGACAGAAAGAGAAGCCATGACTTGTGATGTGGCTGTGTGTCACATGATTGAGCCACAGGACGTGACCGATTTTCCTCACCTCGTTGTGCGGTGGCAGGGTCGGTCTCGGTTCGTGCCGCCATGCGCATGTGTCGGCAGTGCCCGTAAGGCTGTCGACAGTACCTACGGCCACCTGACCACAATCAGAGTGGAACCTCAATTTGCCGGTGACCGACTTCAGCGATGGTGTCTGTGCGACGTGAGAATGAAACCACACGAGTCCAATTTTGGCAGACGTAACCGGTGCGAATCTCAGCAGCGGAAGCACGTACGACCGCATTTGGCAATTCGGCTCAGAGCATTGGAATTTGATATGCTCGCACGATATTCGACAGTGGAGCCGGATTTCAGAAATGATGTCTTCAACTCGCAAATAAGCGTATCGAAAACCAATGCGCTTCAGTGAAAATCAATTGGACTCTGGCCGAAGTTGACTTCTTCGTCGGATATTGTGCATGTATTCAAAACAGAAGATTTTGGACGTGTTCAATTTAAGATTAAAGGAGTATTGTGTGAACATTCACCGTTTGGTCCAAATGAAAAAGGAAAGTAGAAAAAATCGTCCAAAATCTCACCTACATTTCAATACTCAGCATTCCTCCGGATGTAAATTTTTGGCCACTGCATACTCACGAAAACTTGCGTGAAAGCACAGTGAGCTTACAGTAGTGCTTTTGTCGATTGCCACTTCTTAATATGACCAACATTTTATCTACTTTAATGCTCTTTACATTTATGCATTGCATTCATGCTCAGTAGTGCAATTAATATCATCAAATGCATTGAAACTCAAATCCAATAGCCAAATCATGAAATTACCCAGGTGGCACGGCATGTCTGATTTCTGTGCCGCCCATGCACCAATCCTTCTTCCATGTCTTAAAACGTAATTTGCCTTCCATTATAAGCGACGACAACAAATCAAAATTCAGCCATGATGTAGTTTAGGGGCACATCGGCTGCATAGGTCATATAGCTCAGTCGTGATAGATAGCAGCGTTCTTAACATTCAGCATTTTATGCAAATCAACGCCATTTTTTGGGGCGTAAGCTAGCAACACCTAGATAAGAACCTTAGGTGGCTGAACATCAACCATGCCTTAATCCAAAATACAAATAAACATTTACTTCTGAGGTCCGGCCAGATGAACACACTATAGATGCATTTCTGCTGCGTTGGGTCAGCTGGTGGTCATCCGATAAAACGAAGAAAATGACGTACTGATCAACAGCTTCCTTTGTGAAGGATAAAATACCAATAACTATTACCATGTCCAATGGTTCAGCTGTTATCAAATGTAGTGTAATGGGGCATATATAGGTTAGCTAAAAATATTTATCGCTTATGTTGTTGGTTACCCTATTGTATTTTGACGCCACGTACCTAACAAACAATTAAGTAATGTATCTTTAATAATCACTTTAATTATCTTTAGCTACCGAAATGAAAAGGAAAGTGCAAGCATAGTTGTTACTTACACAGTGCCACAATGCATTGGCCAGAGGAACAGAGGACCATTACAATTTAGGAAGGCGTTTGAATCAGCCCAAATTCCCCACCCCCCACCCCCCAGACAGGAGAGCAGAATGTCTCATGCTGGCTGAGAGATGACGTGAAATTTAGACTACGTGGCGAGTAGGGGACGCTGAAATTGCCTGGAAACTCTGCTCTGGAACATCTGGCACCAAAACCGCTCTGCGCTCTGACTGATAACTCCGACTGATGTGCTTGGCGGTACAGCGTGACCCAACAGACCGCGTTTGAAGTGGCTGCCCAACAGACCATGTTTGTGGTGACCTAACAGACCATGCTTGAAATGACCCAACACACCATGCTAGAAGTGACTCAACAGACTATGCTTGAAGCGGCCTAACATACTATGGTTGAAGTGGACCAGCAGATCATTGTATATATCAACCACCGCCTGTTTGCGGCATTTTGCCACCTTTAGCCAGTGGAGGGGGAGGGGTGCGACCCTCGTAGCGTTTCCAAACGAAACGTGCTGGAGAGACGAAACAAAAACGAGCGGGTGGGGTGGGACGAGATCTCGCAATTTACATGAGGTTTTTGTACTTCTGGTGAAAGGTGAACCTTCAAGTCAGGTCGAGGGTCAAATTGTCGCAACAAAATAGAGACTTTTCACAACTTGATCGCAAACTTTTCCTAAACTGCAAAGGATATCAACTTTTAATTATTATCAGATTTTTGGTCCATGCTTCGCAGATGTAATGAAACATCTCGAGCTCCATTTTAGGTCACGGATCAGGTCGGGCCAAGGTTTGACCCCGCAACTTGGTAGAATGTTGGATAAAATCACTGTTTCCATCCACCCAGGATAAGGATGGATACGAAATCGGATTCAGGACTTAAAATATCCCTAGATATCCTGCCAGGCTAAAATGGTCATCCAAGGCTAACATAGATCCATGATCTTGAATGATCTTGGAATAGCACAGGGACAATGTCCGAAAATCAATCCAGTCATTTATTAGCCTAACCCGCAAACAATGTGTCGCTTTAGGTTACAATGTTATGTCAAGATGCGATAAACTGCGATTTCTTTCACAAATGGTCGGAGTTGTTCCTCTTGATGACGTAGCTCCGTGACTTGACACGACCCAACATGAAATTATCAAAAGCTCCGAAAAATACGCCCCAGAGGGTACCGCAAATATCACTGGGTTCCGTTGAGCAGTTCGGAAGCTATCCATGAAGGAAGTTTTGTGGGGGCATCAAACCCCGTCCGCTGGCGAGGGTTAAAAAGCACATCCACACATTCAGCGCGTTTCCACGCACTCTTGTTATTAAAGTACACTGATAATCATCTGGATATCACAGCCACACATGAACATACTTCTCCACAATCACACATACCCTCTGCTCCTGCCCTTAACTTAGGTGCTTCTTAAACCTGTACTTGTAGGCATGCTTTGATATTGCACTCTTGTATGCTCGATGGCAGTCTGTTAAAAGCATCGTGCGCTCTGTATTCGAATCGTCGCCTCCTTGTCTCCGTTCGGATATTCGATATGCTTGAAATGGTCCTGCTGGAGCCTCACCTGGTCGATAGGTGTCGCCTGTGTGCCAGATCCTACCCGCTGGAGCCTCACCTGGTCAAAGGTGTCGCCAGTGTGCCAGACCCTACCCGGCTGGAAGCCTCACCTGGTCGAAGGTGTCGCCTGTGTGCCAGATCCCACCTGCTGGAGCCTCACCTGGTCGAAGGTGTCACCCGTGTGCCAAACCCCACCTGCTGGAGCCTCACCTGGTCAAAAGTGTCGCCCGTGTGCCAGACCCTACCCGCTGGAGCCTCACCTGGTCGAAGGTGTCGCCCGTGTGCCAGACCCTGCCCGCTGGAGCCTCACCTGGTCGAAGGTGTCGCCCGTGTGCCAGACCCTGCCTGCTGGAGCCTCACCTGGTCGAAGGTATCGCCTGTGTGCCAGACCCTACCCGCTGGAGCCTCACCTGGTCAAAAGTGTCGCCAGTGTGCCAGACCCCACCGGTTGGAGGCCTCACCTGGTCGAAGGTGTCGCCCGTGTGCCAGACCCTGCCTGCTGGAGCCTCACCTGGTCGAAGGTGTCGCCCGTGTGCCAGACCCTACCCGCTGGAGCCTCACCTGGTCAAAAGTGTCGCCAGTGTGCCAGACCCACCGGCTGGAGGCCTCACCTGGTCGAAGGTGTCGCCCGTGTGCCAGACCCTGCCTGCTGGAGCCTCACCTGGTCGAAGGTGTCGCCCGTGTGCCAAACCCCACCTGCTGGAGCCTCACCTGGTCGAAAGTGTCGCCAGTGTGCCAGACCCCACCGGTTGGAGGCCTCACCTGGTCGAAGGTGTCGCCCGTGTGCCAAACCCCACCTGCTGGAGCCTCACCTGGTCGAAAGTGTCGCCCGTGTGCCAGAGTGCGTTGCGCATCATCTGCCCGGGTCCCGTGTTGGAGTTGACCACCTTCAGCTGGATGCCCGGCTCGGCCACGGCCCGGAATGGCGTCGCCTGCCAGTACGTCTGCGTGTTCTTCTTCCACATCACCGTGTAGAACTTCTTGTTGTCCTGGTAGCTGCGGACGTGCCGTCGCCGTCGGTACAGCGGTCGGCGACACCGTGTCGCAGCACCGACACAGTGTCGCAGCACCGACACGTGGCACACAGCACGTGCTGTCATTTCAGCGTTTGGGCAGAGGCGCAAATATGGGGACCGCGAAAATTAAGCGTGTGTTCAGTGTTTTCGAGACGCAATCTGAGCCGCATAGTTGAATAGTATATTGACGCTGCATGCATGGGTTGCCGATCAATACTCGTCCTGGTGGAAGGGGAGCCACATCTCCTCTGCCTGCCCTGCCCTTTGCTTCCCTCTCTCCCATTCTCTTTCTTCTCTCTCTCTCTCTCTCTCTCTCTCTCTCTCTCTCTCTCTCTCTCTCTCTCTCTCTCTCTCTCTCTCTCTCTCTCTCTCTCTCTCTCTCTCTCTCTTTATCTTTCTCTCTCTCTCTGTCTTTCTCGAAACCCCAGATGCGAATGCAATGTGGAACGGATTTGGACTGGAAGATGATCGTACTCAAAGCTAGAGAAGTTGCTGGAAGGTAGTGATGAATAATTCCTTTGACCCCTCCCCCTCGTCATATGTCACCAAAACCGTGAGCCCTGGAGTAACCGCAGTAAATAAGGATAACTTCCAGCAGCTTAATTATGCTTTTAGCGCTTGTTTTTCTCCGGTGTATGGACTACGTTGAAGCGTAGTCGGAGAAGGATACCGAGCTCCGGGGGTGCGGGTGTGAGACACAAGGTGTGGCGCGTTGGTGAAGTAGAGCAATGACCACGTATTGCACGTTACCTGAATACAAAGCCAACGTAGTCATCGTCGATCTCGGTGTCGACAAAGAACGTTCCCTCAAAGTCGACACCGGAGAACTTGTGGAAGCCTGAAAATGAAATGTTCGGTGAGAAATTGCCAACCGTTCTTCAGATCCTCCACGTGCGTGTGTTCTCGAGAAGTCGGTCTCAGGTGGGGAAGTTTATTATTTTACCAGTACTTGAAACTTTAAGAACAGTATACTACCAGCTCGTTCTGGGTATTGCATGCTGTTGTTAAAACGTGGCTAAGTAAATGTGATTCACATCGTTCTGCATTTGACCTGAAAACGAAAATGCACATCGTTTTCTTCAGTTTTCTGCATTTGACCCGGATTTAAATTATGGAAGAATGTATTTGGGTTATGCTTCAGCTGTTTTCAAGTGTGATTACAAACATAGAGTATGGCTCATTTTTCCTTTATAGCCTACCCCAATCCACAAAAAGACTAAATATTACAAAACAGCCATAAACAGCGCATATCAAGTCGGGAGAGTGAAAACACTGGAAAATATACATCTGTTGTGCATCGCTTTGATTGTTCCGAAGTTCCTGAATTGATATAAACAAAAGGGTGTTTGAATTAATACTTCCTAACTTAATAAAGCTCACCAATTGAATTAACACAACAAAGCGCCACAGAACGACGCTTGAGTAGCTGATGTTGATCATGACTCAAGACGTGGATCTAAACTGGACCAGGAGAGTGCATACAGTGCTGAGAGTGCGTTCACATCGAGTATGCGAGATTCTCACGACCGCCGTCCGAGAGGCAACAATATCTGACCGTCGGCGGTGTGTACCGGGTCCCACGCGCCAACGGTCGGGCTACCGCCACTGACATCCGGTCCGGCTAACAAACATTTGTCCGGTGGCGGTGTGCACCGGGTCCCACGCGCCAAGGGTCAGGCTACCGCCACTGACATCCGGTCCGGCTAGCAAACATTTGTCCGGTGGCGGTGTGCACCGGGTCCCACGCGCCAAGGGTCGGTCCCACCATCGGTCGGCCAAACATTTGTCTCGTGCACCGGGTCCCACGCGCCAAGGCGTCAGGCTACCGCCACTGACATCCGGTCCGGCTAGCAAACATTTGTCCGGTGGCGGTGTGCACCGGGTCCCACGCGCCAAGGGTCAGGCTACCGCCACCGGCATCCGATCAGGCCGGCGAACATTTGTCCGGTGGCGGTGTGCACCGGGTCCCACGCGCCAAGGGTCAGGCTACCGCCACTGACATCCGGTTCGGCCGAGTTGACCCATGTTTGAATCTCGGAGTTGCGGCTGGCGGCGCACACAGTGATGACTCCACGTAAAAAATGGCCAGAAACCATAACCGCCAAAGCATGCTAGTTACAGGGACGATTTTTGTGGTACCTGAAAAAGCTTCACAATTGAACATGGAAGGTTGGAAGGTTTGAAGGTAATGAGGATAATCCCAGCTCTCTTGATATTTTATTGATCAGGATTCTTAGAATGCGTCTTACCTGTGTTGGTCGTGAAACTCCAACAGCATTTGGGCACATTGGAATGGTTCCTTTCTTGCACGTGTAATGTTGTCCGTTTTTGTGGACTTGCTACTGTGTTAAGCTGTAGACAAATTTTTATCAAAGCTATATGACCTGGTCTGCTCCAGACATCTGCTCATGCAATGGCACCGTGAAATCACATTACATAATAGTCTAGAACTGTATTTCCGGCCAGATGCTTTTCCTTCAGTTATGCCAGTGTGCGGCGGCCCGGCCGGCACCAGTCTGCCCCTCCGCGCACATGCGCGAGAGAGGGCAGGGACGGAACGACTTTGGTAGGCAGCGAACATTGCGCCATGAGTGCGTGGAGTCGCAGGCCAGTCGGTCGCCGGTCGGTGGGCCGGCCGGCACGGGCGACACCTGGGGAATACTAGCTGGTTCAGCCGACGGAACGAAATTTTGTCTGGTCCGGTGACGGTGTGAACATAGTATGATTTGCATTTGCATAGTCATTTGCATAGTATGATTTCTGGCTGGTTGGTTGGTTATTGGTTTTACGACACGTCGATCGTTGAGTCATGTGGCGTCGCCAATCTCTCACGCCGATTGGTCGCGGGCGAAGAGTAGCGACAGGTGAGACTCGAACCCACAACCTTTCGATTGTGAGACGAGCATCTTACCCCTAGACCACTCGTCCCCGAGTTTCTGGCCCGGCCGACGAGCATTTACCCGGCGGCGGTGTTAACCGAGTCCTGCGCGCAAGCGGTCAGGCTACCGCCGGAGGCCAGTCCGGCGCCGGCCGCCAGTCCGGCGGCGGCCAGTATGAGCGAGACAGTCTCGAGAAGAAACATGCGAAGCCACCCGCCGCGCGATTTTGAATGAGAGCAGGTCTCGTCGCGACGCGACATGTCTGATCGTAGGCAGTCTCTTATCTTGTCGCTTGTAGGCATGTTAACGACTTGCAATCACTGTGTAGTTTGTGCAGTTTTATAGCCTGGTTCTAAAGCATGTAAGCACTGTGCCTTAGTTTTGTCGCATGCAGGCATGTTCACGACTTCCAATCATTGTGTAGCTTGTGCCGTTTTTTAGCCTGGCTCCATAGCATGTAATCACTGTGTCCTAATACAGGTGGCGTGGGTTCCCAATACACTATGCTGTGAGCCATTAAGCCGGGTCTGGCAGTCGCTATGTCTTTTCAATATCCGGCATAGACCAACAGTTCGGGGACATGAACTTACCTGTTGAATCATCCAATCAGATGATAAACTTAGCTGTCTTCGTTTGCCAAATAAAGCAAAAGGTTTCCACTTTGACAGCAAGCAAACGGAGACACGACGACTTTGGCAGCCATCGAGCAGGGCGCACGAGCGAGTAATGTCACAGGCCCGCCGGCCGGCCGGTCGTCGGCGCGGCGGTTGGTCGTCGGCGCAGCGGAAACCTGGACAATATTGTCCGGGCCAGCCGACGAAACGGACTTATTTGTCCGGTCCGGTAGCGGTGAGAACGGGCCTTTACCGGTCCGGTAGCGGTGAGAACCGGCCTTTACCGGTCCGGTAGCGGTGAGAACCGGCCTTTACCGGTCCGGTAGCGGTGAGAACCGGCCTTTACCGGTCCGGTAGCGGTGAGAACCGGCCTTTACCGACATCCAAACCGGGGTAGCTGCTGACAACTTACCGACCGCCAGACCAGGGTCGCTGTTGGCAAATTAGTGACCGTCAGACCAGGGTCGCTGTTGACAACTTACCGACCGCCAGACCAGGGTCGCTGTTGGCAAATTAGTGACCGTCAGACCAGGGTCGCTGTTGACAACTTACCGACCGCCAGACCAGGGTCGCTGTTGACAACTTACCGACCGCCAGACCGGGATCGCTGTTGACAACTTACCGACCGCCAGACCAGGGTCGCTGTTGGCAAATTAGTGACCGTCAGACCAGGGTCGCTGTTGACAACTTACCGACCGCCAGACCAGGGTCGCTGTTGACAACTTAGTGACCGCCAGGCCAGGGTCGCTGTTGACAACTTAGTGACCGCCAGGCCAGGGTCGCTGTTGACAACTTACCGACCGCCAGACCGGGATCGCTGTTCATGGTCTGCACAATTTCAGCACCCTGGTTGTAGATGACCCAGTTTGGGTCAATTTGTGAGTCGCCGAACGGATCCAGCACCACCGTCTGGTACGTCCTGCCCATACGGAGGTCAGGTCAGCCAGGCAGGTCAGGTCAGGCAAGGCAAGCAATGCCACTGTGGTTCACTCTTAACGTGGTGTTTGATACTTGCAAATTATAGTGATCATTGCATTTTCCATTTGGAGAAGTCGCGTCGACGGCACAATTAGTAATAATAGCTTGCTGCCGTGATGGTAATGATTGACCACTAATGTAGGAGTTCACTGAATACATCATGGCACATTGGCCTACTACCGTGACGGGAATTATTGACCAATAATGTGGGAGTTCTCTGAACACGTCATAGCACACTGGCTTACTGCCGTGATGGGAATGATTGACCAATAATGTGGGAGTTCACTAAAGTCATCATAGCACATTTACGGATTGAGTGTATTTAGTTCAATTGCAGTTATCATAAGAGAGCGATTTCTTTCACTTCTGCCATCAGCGTACTTGCATATCAGAATACGGACTAGACCACGCATACCTCGCATGCCTTGCACACCTCAGGTCATAGCTACAACCCCTCGATAACCCTAAGGCACGCATCGCTCCACCTCACCCCAGCCTCCTGGACAACACAATCCGCGGTCGGCGCGAAGCCAGAGCTGCGTGCGACTGTAGCTCACCTGAAGTCGGTGGAGTAGATGCGGGAGTTGTTGGGGCAGTTGTCGTACTCGTCGTCGCGGCCGTCGCCGTCGTTGTCCTTGTCGCACGCGTCGCCGCGGCCGTCGCGGTCCGAGTCCTTCTGGTCGACGTTCTTGATGAGCACGCAGTTGTCGTCGGGGTCGGGAATTTCGTCGTTGTCGTCGTCCTCGTCGCAGGCGTCGCCGACGCCGTCGCCGTCGGAGTCGACCTGGTCGGCGTTCGGGATGTTCGGGCAGTTGTCGGTGTCGTCCTGGACGCCGTCCCTGCCGGAGTGTCGTCGGCCGTGACGTCATTGGCGGTGACGTCATCAGCCGACACATCAGCTGACACGTCATCAGCCTCTATTGGACCTGTCTTGGGTTCAGCCCTCGTTCCCTGCCTGGGATTTGTGCTCATCACGTCGCCATTCGGGGCACAAGGGGAATATATGGTCAATGCAGCCGAGCTTGACACATTTAAGTGGGACGCTAAATCAAGCATAAGCATAGGCATGCTTGAGTATAGGCAAGCATAGGCATGCTTGACTGTCTTTCGGATCGAATAGTTCCATTGTACTCTAAGACCTTCAATCTCAGACCTTCAGTCTCAGACCTTCAATCCCAGACCTTCAATCTCAGACCTTCAATCTCAGACCTTCAATCTCAGACCTTCAATCTCAGACCTTCAATCTCAGACCTTCAATCTCTGACCTTCAATCTCGGACCTACCTCAGACCATCAATATCGGCTCATTTTGCTCTCTTCCGACATCCAACCTTCTGAAGTACACCTGAATACGTCAACTGATCAACCCAGTAGCGCAATAGACCTTCAGCCTGTGCAACCCCTTGGTGCAAGTTTGAACCCGGGCATACTTTTCCCTGGCCAACTGTCCTCCACAGTAGATGCTAGTAGATGAAGGTTATCTTACCGCAGGGCTTACGCTGGTCATTCACCCCCTAGGACATCAGGGTAATGCGCACCAACTTCCTCAAAACGATCCGCCACGTGCACGGGACACGTGCTATGGCACGGAACCGGACCGCAAGAATGTGCTCCATGCTGTCTTATAAGGGTGCTGAAAACTGAAACCCCTGCCATTCGCATAGCGGCTGTGTTTCAGTTTGTATGTGTATGAGTGTAAATGTCTTTAAAATGCCCCGGATAAGGAGAAATAACAATGTACAGTGGACAAAGAATTGACGTAATACAGTGGAGGATACAGTGGGTAGCGGAGCGTGCGCCCCACATGGAAAGGTGGCGCCCATCTGACCGGGAAAAACGCCCATTCAGGAAGGTTTGAATGCACCCCTCCACCCTCACGCTTAAAGAATTTTCCAACCAAAGGTGTCCTTTTCCGAGAAAAAGACGAAGACCTTTGACACGTAAAGGCGAAAACCTTCAGTATGCTTGGGTGCACCCACCCCTACGCTCAACGGATTTTGTTTTATCGAAGGCGTGCCTCCGATGAAATGTGCCCTCCGCCCTCATGCACATCCCTGGATCTGCCCCTGGTGTAATACGTATTAAGCAAGGTAGCACACAGTCCGGCGATAAATGGACAAGTACACACAATGCATTTCACACCTGAATTCACTGATTTCTGAAAAGCCGTCTGTTGGCAAAATTATCTCCACAGTAAATAGAAGCAACAATCTGGAAATCGTCTGCCACTTCGTTCATCATTTTTAGTATGCACAACTTTGCATCCTACAGGTCTAATGGACTCACTCGTTTGGAGGCTCACTTTTCCGAGTATTGCACCGTCCTTCTTCACCCTAGCAATTTCTGCATTTTGCTTTCAGATATCCCTGGCCCTTGGAAGCACTCCATGGTTCATCTCATACGCAAATCCGACAAATCAGCGGATTCTTAAAACTTCCGGCCTGTATCCCTAGTTCCGGCTATTACCAGGGTGCTGGAGCGACTAATTCAACAGCAACGTTACCCTTGCCTATCCAGCAACAATCTTCTATCACACGACCGAACGGGAATTTGTGATACCAGGTAAATGCGTGACCGGATCTTATCTAACAGTGTTCGAAACAAGCGCTGAGTCCGAAGAAATATGATCTCTTTGAGTAAAAATCCTTTAACACAAAACAGCATCGCCGATGTAAGACGATCTTGAATGTTTTTGTTTACAGGACTAAGCGTACGTCATAAAGGATGCAACAACGAGTGCAAGGGTTATTTCTCACTCGAATTTTCGAAGCCAATCGCAGATGAAAACACAAGATGGAGCCATGGTCAGGACGATTTCAGCACTGGAGCTATCACCAGATGCTTAAAAAAACACCACTACCACCAAAACCGGATGTCTGAACGACCGTCAAGTCACCAATAGCCTTTCGGACCACCATCAACAGGGTCATCACTAGGTGTCTGAATCATCATCAGGACCATCAACAGACGTCTGGAGCATCACCATCTGACCCATCAACAGACGTCTGGAGCATCACCACTGGACCCATCACAAGATCTCTGGAGCACCACCACCGGAGCCATCGCCAGATATCCGGAGCACCACCATCGGATCCATCACAAGATCTCTGGAGCATCACCATCGGACCCATCACAAGATCTCTGGAGCACCACCACCGGAGCCATCGCCAGATAACCTGGAGCACCATCACCGGAGCCATCGCCAGATATCTGGAGCACCATCACCGGAGCCATCGCCAGATATCTGGAGCACCATCACCGGAGCCATCGCCAGATATCTGGAGCACCATCACCGGAGCAATCGCCAGATATATGGAGCGTCATCAGGAACACCGCCAGATAGCTGAGCGACACCACCACCATCACGATCGCAACCATCAACGTCACCATCACGATCATCACCATCAGCCCACCTATCGATGTCATCGTCGGTGTCGCAGGCGTCTCCCAGCAGATCGCGGTCCTCGTCCTCCTGGCCCTGGTTGGAGATATCGGGGCAGTTGTCGCACACGTCGCCGAGCCCATCGCCGTCCTTGTCTCGCTGGTCCGGGTTCGGGATTCTCGGACAGTTGTCGCGCTCGTTTACAATGCCTACCGGTGAGAAGCGGCACCGTGGAGAACGACTCAAGCCGTTGTTGTGTGCCTCGTCGACACATCGGCTGGGGCGTTCTGCAGGCTGGTGGACAGGGCTGTCTTCGTCACAAGCCGTGAAGTTTCTGAACGGAGCAATTCAAACTGCAACCTAGGATAACATAAAGATAGGATTCATGCTCGGTAAACCTCAAGTTGACGTTAAAGAATGCAGGTTAAGGCAATAACACTATTGATACATAAATGTTGCTGGAGAACTGCGCTGAGCATCGCTAAATTGGAAGTGAATTGGAAAAGTAACTAAATGTCCATATCAACTGGAAAAATGTTCACAGACTGGTGTGATATATTTTTGACCTGTCCCATTTTCAGAAACAAACACTGTTTCCGACGAAGGACCCAGTCCAAACATATCGGATCAGCTTGTTAATTATTTTTCCAGTTGGTATGAGCATTCGGTTATCTTCACATCAACACTTGCTTCAGCATATGAGGAGTACATAATTCGGGTTCATAAGCATTGGGACACAGATCAGATATCCTTCAGCCATAGCTCAGGCCGGAACATCCCAATTGTTTCATTTGAAGTATTGTAAAGTCGGAGTCGGATGAGATCAACTTATGTTTTGGTTCACTAGGCTACATGGCGCATTTTCTTAATGAACCCCGACCCGATCGGTGGCTAGCGCACTTTATGACGCATTTCCATTTACTATCTGAAGCATTAATGCTGTCTCATGAATTTCCACTTTCACAGTTTCAATTTAGCGATGGCAGAATTGATTGCTGTGATCGGTGCGGTTCTACGATTCGTAAGACCGCAGATGCTTTAGTAGCCACCAGGGGCGATCAAAAATCACGAAAACGATAAAAAAATGGCCGTAAATATTGCGAAGTGGGGCTAGACATATATTCGAAGAGCAAACTGAGGAATGCAGTTACACATATATACGCCAAATAAGCTGAGTTACTCAATTATGCATCTATAATTCCAAAGCCACATGATAACGGACAAAGAAGGCAACAACCACGTGTCTCATCGACTTGTCAAAAAGCGCATGAGGAGATCACATAGGGCGAGCAACAGCGTGATAAATATTGCTTGCCCCTTCACTACGATGTATACGACGGTGAGACAAAAAGGAGAAAACCTCGTAAAGGTTTATCTCAATGGTACGTCTTCAACACGGAGAATGATGACACTTGCCCGGAGTAGATCGGTGCCGCTGTGATCCAGCATGGTCACTGCCCACCCTCCCACCGTCACATCAATACTACCCACCATCCCATCTGCCACCCATCGTCACAACTCTGCCCACCCTCCCACTGTCACATCAATACTACCTACCATCCCATCTGCCACCCATCGTCACAACTCTGCCCACCCTCCCACCGTCACATCAATACTACCCACCATCCCATCTGCCACCCATCGTCACAACTCTGCCCGCCCTCCCATCGGCCACCACCGTTACATCAATGCAATCCATCCCCATCGGCTGCCCATCATCACATCACTTCCCACCCTCCCATCGGTCACCCACCGTCACATCAATACCTCCCACCCTCCCGTCGACCACCCATCGTCACACCAACTACCCATCGTCACGTAAGCTATCCATCGTTCCATCAGCTACCCCGTCCCCGTCACATCACTTCTCCCCCCCACACAAAAAAGAGAAAAGTTTTCGTCTCACTGGCAATAGCAACATTTGAAGAGAAACAGGAAAGCGGCGGAGTATGACCTGAAGAATAGCCACGTAGTGTGGGTGGTGCTTCCGCCATGTGGCCAGTGTGGGTGGTGTGTCCGCCACATAGCCAGTGTGGGAGGTGTGTCCGCCATGTGGCCAGTGTGGGTGGTGTGTCCGCCACATAGCCAGTGTGGGAGGTGTGTCCGTCACATAGCCAATGTGGGTGGTGTGTCCGCCACATAGCCAGTGTGGGAGGTGTGTCCGCCATGTGGCCAGTGTGGGTGGTGTGTCCGCCACATAGCCAGTGTGGGAGGTGTGTCCGCCATGTGGCCAGTGTGGGTGGCGTGTCCGCCACATAGCCAGTGTGGGAGGTGTGTCCGCCATGTGGCCAGTGTGGGTGGTGTGTCCGCCACATAGCCAGTGTGGGAGGTGTGTCCGCCATGTGGCCAGTGTGGGTGGTGTGTCCGTCACATAGCCAGTGTGGGAGGTGTGTCCGCCATGTGGCCAGTGTGGGTGGTGTGTCCGCCATGTGGCCAGTGTGGGTGGTGTGTCCGCCATGTGACGACATGTCCGCCATGTGGCCAGTGTGGGTGGTGTGTCCGCCATGTGACGACATGTCCGCCATGTGGCCAGTGTGGGCGGTGTGTCCGCCATGTGGCCAGTGTGGGTGGTGTGTCCGCCATGTGGCCAGTGTGGGTGGTGTATCCGCCATGTGACGATATGTCCGCCATGTGGACACCACCCACCGTCGTCATCGATGTCCGGGTCGCAGGCGTCTCCCATGCCGTCCTTGTCGGTGTCCTGTTGGTCGAAGTTGGGCACGGTCGGACAGTTGTCGCAGACATCTCCCTGGCGGTCTGGTCCGCCAGAGTCCGTGTCACGCTGGTCTGGGTTGCCAACCAGTGGACAGTTGTCCTGAGAATGGCCGTGCCAGGTCAGATCAGATCAGATCGGCACGTCCCGGGATGTGGACTGCATCGGCTGCCACCATCCAACACCAGCCTCCGACTATCAAGCTTCTCTCGCTTCTGCAGAGCCGTGTCGGAGAGCGTGGTCGAGGCGCTGACGTTGATGCTGTGAAGCCCCTACTTTACGTGCCCTTTACCGATAGAGCTTCACCTGCATGCGCTTAGAAACAGAAGGAGGGGTGGAGGTGTGCCGCGACTTTTCGGTAGTCCTAACAAGTCCTAACTATCGGGGCTTGCATACAATTATCGACTGAAAAGCTGACTTTCCCTTCATTCGATTTTTAAGGCATCCCTGCCCTCTTGTGTGATCTGTGCATGACAGATGGAAACTCAAAAGATATACACAACTAATTTATTGAGGTCGGGGAGGGGGGGGGAGTGCGACGGCAAGATTATTGAGGGGAGGGAAGTAAGATAAATGTGCCAGCTTCGTACCACTTTCACTTGGAGAACTGCCACCAAGAACACCTTAAGAATAGAAACAAGCAAACAAACAAAACAAGATAGTGTTAGATGCATGGTTGAGCTATTAGCAGGGCGATGGCGTGACAATTCGAGCGATGAACAATGCAGGTGTAACGCGGCCAGTCGACTTGCTGATACTGAGGTATGTACCAGTGGCAGTCAGAACTGCGCGCTCATGGACAACATGTACAACATGGACGTGCGGCATTGTTGTCAACATGTGGGCGCCCATGGACAACATGGACGTGCGGCATTGTTGTCAACATGTGGGCGCCCATGGACAACATGAGAGGAATAATTAGAACATGAGAATGCGAACATGTAATAATTAGAACATGAGAATGCGACCGACATGACGCATTCACACGAACAAAGTACTGGCATATTTAACTGCAATGACCAATGTGGTTTTGACGCATACTTGCTGGAGGATTACAAGTTTTTGTTGAATACCCGTACCCATTAATAGGTATGCAGGAGTGCCCTTCCTTACCCATATGATCTCACTATATTAATATTCCTTGAGGCATATACAAGTGGAATGCAAATGAGGCTAGGTCACAGCGCTCCTCGCTCTTTTTTTAGTTTTTTTTTTGCCCGGAAGGCCGACCACCAGAACTAGTAAAGGGCGCATTCCAAGTCCCAAACCAACAGATAGCCGAGCTAGTAATGTCAGCCCTGGCCCCGGAGCTCGCTGACCCGGAGCCTGGGTCCCGGAGCTCGCTGACCCGGAGCCTGGGTCCCGGAGCTCGCTGACCCGGAGCCTGGGTCCCGGAGCTCGCTGACCCGGAGCCTGGGTCCCGGAGCTCACTGACCCGGAGCCTGGGTCCCGGAACTCACTGACCCGGAGCCTGGGTCCCGGAGCTCACTGACCCGGAGCCTGGGTCCCGGAACTCAGTATTTGTGGGGTTAATGCTCTACTGGTAGGATGGGTATGCACCTGCTTGAATATTCTGCAGAATAGCAGTGCTACGTGAAAGTCATGTGGAGTAAATAACGATGACGATGATGCCAAACATGTACCCCCGCTAATCCTTCAATAAGCTTGCCGTATTGATAAGCCAACTAGAATCCATCAAAGGACCGGCTAGCCGTTATCTGGGTTATGCGAAGTTATACTAAAGGTCAAAAATGCAATAAGAAGAAATCCAATTCGGCTCATGGGTGCTCGGTGACAACAAACTGGTGGTTGGACCACAGCACACCCACCAGAGGTGAGTCAGCTCAGGGTATCGCAGGCAATGGCAGCAACTCAGCCCAGCAGGGACGAGTGCCGCCAGCGCACGACAAACACTCGGTCTGATCACCTTTGGCGGGGTTCGTGCTTTGCTTCCCGACATGGCGGAACGAAGACAAGTTCTTAGCTCCTGCAATTTTATCTACAAAGCCTAGAAGCCTAGAAGAAGAATCTACAAAGCCCTACCTACCTAGCCTACAATGGCTAGGTAGGAATATACCCCTTCTAAAATTGCGTTCAAAGGCAGACCACGAATATCAGAATAGCAAAATATGGCATGTTCAGCGAATATCCCTATAATACTTCTGATGAAAGCTTTCCTGATCATAATACTTAGCACTTGGAAGCCATTATTCAAGTGTTGATCGAAAGGAAAATTTCAATAATTTCCCATCAAGCAATTGCTTAACTCGCAAAAAAATCAACACACCAGCGCCATGTGTCACACACCAGCGCCATGTATCACACACCAAAGTTATGTGTCACACACCAACGCCATGTGTCACACACGAGCCCCATGTGTCACACACCAGCCCCATGTGTCACACACCAGCGCCATGTGTCACACACTAGCGCCATGTGTCACACACCAGCCCCATGTGTCACACACCAGCCCCATGTGTCACACACCAGCGCCATGTGTCTTACCAGTGTCATGTGACACATCAGCGGCATGTGGTAGCCATGTAGCCACCAACACGGTGTCTCACACACCAACACGATGCCGCACGCACCAGCAAGTATCTACATACTAGCTCCAAATTCCATACAACCAGTGCAATGTACCAGGGCTTGTGCATCTTAATGCACAATACACTTAATGCACTATGCAATGCACAAGGCTGCAGTGTTAATCACACAGACAACACTCCAATAAGCAGCTAGGAGTGCAATACCGCAGCTGGGTTAGTCAACAGCCACATGCAGCAACTGCGCTTTGGGTATACACGCAGCATGCTAGGTGACAAGACGGCACAATATTCAGGTACGGCGACAGCAAAATGATGTCCTCGTTAAACGTAGACATCGCAATGTAGGCCTAGCTCTCATACGAGAGCTGGGTATACAGAGCTAGATCATAGCTCTGTATACCCAGTGTGCCTGAACATGGAGACTAAGACAGGGAAGTATTGCCCTCTTGCATAATGAAGGTGAGCGCGGTACCAAGTGATCAACCATGGATGGTGTTCCTATCATGCCACGATGATACGCCTCACGTGCTGCCCCTTGTGGCTAGTTGTTACTACGGTAAACAAAGTGCATCATCACCAAACGTTTCGCCCTCACGATCTTACAGAAAAACGCCATATGTCTGGAGGATTTTAGGGGGGCAAAATCAAAATGGGCGATGCATAACCAGTAGCCGTTGATGCGCCCCAAAGCCCAAATAATCAATCAAACAATGAGGACAAACTCAAAATATGGTACGATATGTATTATTATTTGTTTGCGCCCTTCGCATGAAATGCTAATCGCAAGCACACATTTCACTGCTTGCATGCAGTAGCAAGGGCAAGAAATCTCCAGGTACACTTTTGCTTAGAAGCTGAAGTGTTGCTGCTATGTGTTTGCTGCAAATGCTCCCCCATGTTTTCTCGATGTTTGTCGTGAGAACTAGGGTATAATTATGTAACTGTCGAAATGCTTTCTGTGAAGGATTGCTCTCCCCAATACAGAGTGGAGTAGGGTGCGGAGGAGCAGGAGCAGGATAACTTCCGACAATCCAACTGGCTTTCCCAAATTTGCATAAACAGTGAAATGCTTTTTTTAAAAACAACTTTTGGTATTTCTCTCCAGATCACGTGAAATCATAATGCTAAGATGTCATAAAAGGGTGGCTCCAGCACTGACTTCGCTTGACCCGCTCTAAGATGTCATAAAAGGGTAGCTCCAGCACTGACTTCGCTTGACCCGCTCTAAGATGTCATAAAAGGGTAGCTCCAGCACTGACTTCGCTTGACCCGCTCTAAGCTGTCGCGTATGCACTATTATCTCACAACACGCGCCAGTATAGTAAGACAATCAGGAGCATTCCGAAAAATGTTTAGTGTCACTTATTGGTTGGTTGCAGTTAAGTGAAATTTAACCCTAATTTGTTCGTATGACAATAGTACTGTTGACCTGACCTTCAACGTCAACAAGAAAACGCCAAGTATTTATGAAAATGTGGATTGCGAGGTTTTGCAATGGATTACTGTTTGTGTTGTTTCGCTATGACACTAAGTTCAGAAGCTAATGGGATCGCAACGACCTCCATACTCGGAAATGTGAAACATGTCTTGTGTGTTCGATCTTTCGATCTTTCGATCTTTCACCTATGATCTTTCGATCTTTCGATAAGTATCTTTTGGTCCGGCATCGCATAATCTTGTCGATAAAATCGCGTGCCTCCACACCTATGCCATCGTGGCTTTCAAGCATTCACAATCTCCTCAGCAGGGAATCTGTTTTAAATTATCTACAACTGTTGTCCTAAGTCTTTGAGAATACGCTTGAGGACGCCAGGAAGTCGCCTTTCTATTCCTGCCTTGATATCATCGATCACAAAAAAAAATCATTTTTTTCCTTTTAGCGTATCACCTCACTTTTGGTTCCATCGTTGCGTCTCTTCACACTAAATCCGTGGAACCGATGACAGGGCATAATCCTACTGTTACGGTTCCAACCATCGGAGTTCACAAAGGATCCTCTCTGGATCCGTTCCTCTACCAGATTTTCACCAGCGATCGCGCACTATATGCTGGTCCTCCTCCTCCATCCATTCATCCGACAACGTTTGGTTTCCGACGAGAAACAATTTTCCCCAGCTTATTCGTGCTTTAGAACTGACCATGAAACCATTACATTCTTGCGTCCAGTCATAGTGATTTCCGGGGAAACTGAAATAATGGTAGTCAAATCTAGACGACAAGCTTTGTGACAGTCCCTATTACTAATCCCGTTCATGTGACCGTTGTGCAAGAGTACACATCCAAAAAGAACTTGAGTACGTTCGTTTACATGCATCTATCCAGAACCCCGACGTGTCCGTTCTTGTTCACAAATGCAGCCTATCTTCGTCGGCCTCCCCATCTCCGCAAACACAAACCTTTCCCCTGTGCCTGACCGGATGAATGTTTTGGTTCTCTCCCATGTTTGCTACTGTTTGATTGTATTTGGATCTGGTCATAAGCGGGCAGGAACAACATAAGATTAACAACTTCGGCCCGCGTTGCTTCCGTAAACAAAAACGTAACCAAGTCTCGGATGTGAGATGAAAGCCGAATTGGCTGAATGTCAGTGAGCTGTAACGACATCCATTCACCGAACCTTCTCTGCAAGATCTATATCACCAAGAAGCCAGAAACCTCGACTCTTCACATTCATCCCAAGCTTTCACTTTTGCTTCTGCCAAACATTACAACAGCTTGACACCGTGCACACATACATAAAAACGTGGGCGGGTAGACAGGTATTGTTCATTGTGCTTCTCGTTCCTGCAATATCTTGCCCATGAAATTTCGTGGAATGGGCTGCCAAATAATGTTCGCCCAAGTTTCTGACTTGTTTCTGCCTTCGGTGCATGTGAACTTGACTTATATGCGGGGGAGTGTGATGGTTTGTTTGTTCTGCTGTACTTGAAAAATGATCTTACATGCTTCATAAGTGATGTTGAGTTGGTAGATACAACTGGAACTATGAACAATGATCACGGAAAACCGCAGTGCAACAGGGGCCTATCGATACAATGCCAAATGATCGCGAAGCCAATCGGATCTCAGCAGCCATTGTACAGTCGGAAGCACAGTGCAAAAAGCCACGTAAAGTAAGCTCGGACAGGCAACGTCCGCTTACCCAGCCTTTCTGGTCCTCAGCGCTCGGCTAGAACAGCGGCACAAGTGTCAGCAGCGCGCCCTGAACTTAACAACTGACTCCAGGGAACAACTAAATGAGAGAGCGAGAGAGGGGGAGAGAGAGACAGAGCAAGAGAGAAAGAGAGAGAGAGAGAGAGAGAGAGAGAGAGAGAGAGAGAGAGAGAGAGAGAGAGAGAGAGAGAGAGAGAGAGAGAGAGAGAGAGAGAGAGAGAGAGAGAGAGAGAGAGAGAGAGAGAGAGAGAGAGAGAGAGAGAGAGATAAGAGAGAGAGAGAGAGAGAGAGAGAGAAGAGAGAAGAGAGAAGAGAGAGAAGAGATAGAGAGCAAGAGAGAGCGAGAGCAAGAGTAGGGCGAGGAAGCAATATAGTGATAGTGATAGAGTGAGATAGATATAGTGATTGATTGACAGTCATGTAGTGATAGAGTGAGAGAGCGATAGAGTAAAAGAACGATATAGTGAGAGAGTGAGAGAGTGATAGAGCGATAGAGTGACGGTGAGTGATAGAGAGGAGGGAGTGAAAAAGGAACGAGGGAAAACTATGAACGCCCTGCTGATGGATTGGCAGAAGGCTATTGTCTATTGCCTGCGCGGTAGTATACACCAAACATGTTCACAGGACTACGAACAAAATGATTCTTCTACGTCTCTGATTAATGATAACACTACACGAAGAGATATGTTGTTAACAGGAGGGGATATAATATTCTAGGATGGAAAATTTAAGATTCATTTGGAAGTTTTGTGTATGCGGCGCAGAACGTTGAAACAGAGATATGACGCAGCATTAAAAAAAAACATTCAAGAGCCATTCATTTTCCATCTGGACATACAGCTATAAACCATAACACCATATAGCTGTGGAAGCAGTGGGCACTGAAGAACTCGCGTACCAAACCGGAAGTTACATCCATGCTGATCATACACGGCAAAGCTACCCATGAATATCTCGAGACAACCGTGGCGAAAGCATGCCGACTATAACAATACAACCATGAAAATGTACATGTATAGCAGGGATTGCCCTGTGCGATATGCACATCTAGTGCTAGACTACCCATCATCGCAAACATTTCGCTAAACGTATTAATCATTATGCACGGCATGATTAACGACTGTGGTGTGGACAGGTGAGTGTGCTTGGGTCGGCACCATGCGGTGTAGACGTCGGTGGGAGCGGAGCGTGTGGGTCGGCCGACACGTACCGGTCCGTTGGGCACCCCGTCTCCGTCGGCGTCCTGGTCGCACGCGTCGCCGATGTTGTCGCCATCGGCGTCCTCTTGGCCGGAGTTGGGCGTCGTGATGCAGTTGTCCTGGCGGGCACCGGACCGTCTGTGAGGCCGTCGTCATCTCTACCACACTGGGCGACGTTATGCCTGTCGTGGACTGCCGGGAGCGTGGGAGAAGACAGACGGCACAACCGGTGATGGCGTCCCATGATGACGTGGACTGCCAGGAGCGTGGGAAAAGGCAGACGGCAAAACCGGTGATGACGTCACATGATGACGTGCTGCCAGGAGCGTGGGAGAGGACAGACGGGACAACCTGTGATGACGTCACATGATGACGTGGACTGCCAGGATCGTGGGAGAAGACAGACGGGACAACCTGTGATGACGTGGCTGCCAGAAGCGTGGGAGAGGACAGATGGGACAACCGGTGATGACGTGGACTGCCAGGAGCGTGGGAAAAGGCAGACGGCACAACCGGTGATGGCGTCGCATGATGTCCTACAGGCCTACATATATTGAGTTTTGTGTGTGTGTGTGTGGGGGGGGGTATTAGGGATCATTTCACCCTCTTCAATGCTACAATATCTGGTATAATGTTGCACAATGCACTTCACTTGCTCACACTTAGTAAGCAGATCCGTTTGAAGGAGGATAATGCTGATAATGGCCGCTTTAGCGGGAGCTGAGCGTGGAGCGTCAGATCAGACCCGACCAAAACGAAAGTATCATTAAGTGTGTCGAAGAGCGTGAGTGTGAGCTTTTCACTTTTGACACACCAGCGCAGATGACAAACTCGATAATTGTAAGGGGGTGCTGACTAGAGGCATCCTCCAAGTTGGCACATTCTGCCGGCTGTGTTTGCTGAGTTGTGGCCGTGTGCGTGTGTTCGTGTAGCACGGTCTACCTGCTTGCAGCGTCTGTCGGTGCACGGCAGAGGAACGTCCGGAAAGCCGTCCAGATCGGTGTCCGGAGCACACAGCTTGCCGTTGCCGGTCCAGCCGACCTTACACTGAAGCAGAACGGTCACACAGCGCAGCTTAGCACACAGCTTGCCGTTGCCGGTCCAGCCGACCTTACACTGAAGCAGAGTGGTCACATAGCGCAGCTTAGCACACAGCTTGCCGTTGCTGGTCCAGCCGACCTTACACTGAAGCAGAGTGGTCACACAGCGCAGCTTAGCCACCTTGCTGAACCACGGTGGACAGTGAGAGAGCCTCTTTCTGCCACACAGCCCAGCTTGGTATATAATGGTTGTACGTATATATATATATATATATATATATATATATATATATATATATATATATATTATACGTAATATATACGTAGTCTATGTTCACGCAGTGAACATAGATTACGTCACATTTGGAGACTGCATTCGGATAAAAACGGAGTGCTCATCAGAGTTATCAGACCGATAAGGTATTCCAGTTTCCTCATTTCCGAAATGCATACGATTTTCAAGGTCCATTCCCCTTAGCTAACTAAGGCCTCTTAACGTACACTCTCGTACCGCTGTTTACTGTTAAGTGCCTCCTAACACGCGCACCTGTGATGAGAGGGGTGTAGAATCCGCCCGCACCTCCTATTTTTCGAAGATATCTCATAAACGGACAGGGATATAGTAATGGAATCTTGTGACTTTGTTGAGAGGCCATGCGCCCATCGCATACGAACATAAAAAATCTGCTGATAAAAAAAGGAACTGCGGGTGCAAAGTCGGCCGACCGGCCGTTGGTTTTGCCGCCTGAAAGGTTGTGTCGGCGCGGCGGCGCTGCTCGCCGACCAAAACCCGCCCAGCCGGGCGTCAGCTGCTTATCGCGTCGCCCGAGATCCGCCCAGCCGGGCGTTAGCTGCTTATCGCGTCGTCCGGTTGGCACCACCGTTGGCCACCACTCAGCCTCGACAAGGTAGTTAATTTTATTTCACCTTGTTACCACAATACTGATCGACTCGAATTACTGAATAATTATTGTTTCACATGAAGTATTTATAACCGATTTTAACAACTCTCAACTTATGCGTTCGTATATTTATGTACAATATATTACACTTTGTTAGTCCATCTGCAATCCCCCTTCGACCCCCTGCCCCGTCTTCGATTCGCGCTAAGTAAGAAGCCCTCCGTTTTGCGTGTTAACTTCTGGTCCTACTTACTGCCGTGTCCATCGCAGCACAGTTCCAACCGCAACGAATTTCTCAGGTCTCCTTTACACATGCAGTGACGCAGGCTGCAGACAACCCCGGCCACATCCGCCGATGCAGCCATTCGTGCCAGCAGCGGGCCGACTCACTTTGCAGATGTAGTGGTCCGAGCCGTACGGCTTCACACACTCGGCGTTTCCGTCGCACTGCGTGCCGTCCGGACAGCGGCCGGGTCGGCTGCGGCAGCCGGCCGTCTGGTTGCCCACGAAGCCCTCGATACACTCGCCGCAGTAGAACGAGCCGTCCGTGTTGACGCACTGCGAGTTGGCCACGCACCGCCGCTCCTCGCACTCGTTGATGTCGTAGCAGCGCTGCTGACTGAAGCGTGCGAACTCGAGGCCGGAGCCCTGCCGGGATGGGTCGGGTCACGTCGGGTCGGGTCACGCCGGGTCGGGTCACGCCGGGTCGGGTCACGCCGGGTCGGGCCACTTCCGGTTATGTAGACAGTGAGCGACAACAGCACACTCAGGGCATACGTCGCAAGGACAAGTAATTGCAAGATGAACACCGAAATTCATGGAGTGTGCTAAGTTCAGTTCCAAAAAGCATGCGTTCCAGGTAGTCATCTGTTGGCTGCCGTCGAATGGGCGCTGGGCAACGGTTCTCCTACACCCCCCCCCAACCCCAATTGATATGAAAACCAGAGTTGCCGGTCATGTCCGGCGGACATTGAGCAACGGCACCATCTGACTGACATACAAACCGGAGCTGTCGATCATGCTCGGCGGACATTGGGCAACGGCACCATCTGACTAACTTCCAAGCCGGAGCTGCCGGTCATGCCTGGCGGACATTGGGTAACGGTACCATCTGACTGCCCTACAAGCCGGGGCTGCTGTCGATGCCAGAGGGCACGGGCGCAACGACATCCTCCCACTGACCTCTACGCCGGAGCTGCCGGTCATGCCCGGCGGGCACGGGCCACAGCGGTACCCTCCGGGCGTGTTCTGACACCTGACCCGCGGATCGCAGGGTCGCCCCATAGCGCACTCGTCAACATCGCGACAGTTGACTCCGTTGCCCTCGTACCCAGTGGGGCACGCGCCGCACCGGTAGTACGGAGAGCTGAGCGTGTTCTGGCACTGGACACCTGGTGGCAGAACGAAGAACCAGGAGTAGGCAGGTAGCGCCACTGGGCTCCTGATCTGACCAGAGACAGTTCATAGGGCTCGTGTGATCGAAAACGGTTCCGTGACGAGTTCTTTAGACAGTTCTGGCAGTTCTGAGCGTTTGAGGAGTACGCGGTAGAAATGTGCTGATACAAATCGCCTCATATGACCCTTGCAAGAAAGGTGACTTCAAAGCTGAAAACGAAGTCTCATACCATTCTAGCTTATTCCGCTCCGATACACGGTTCGTTGGAAGGGTAATGCTCAAAAGACGAGACCACAAGCGGAGAAAATTGGTGTGATATATCACGACTTTGATGCTACTATTTCCCACCAATCAATTCCCATGGGTCCCATGCTAAATATCAGCAACATTGGTGTGGCAGGTGTCACACCGGCCCCATGGAATTCTGCACCCATGGATGCACTATGCACATACCATTGAAAAGCTGAGCGTATGTTGATTACGGATATACAATTATTGTTCTTAAAAATCGATCAATCAGCCACATTTGTTCGATTTTGCAATTACTTCAATTGACCGCGTTGGCTGCTGAAGTGAGCAGATGTCTTATTCAGTATCTAGAAACACAAATTATAAGCAATAATATCTAGTTGGTTGCACTGGTTTTGATATGTTACAATGGGTGCAAACATTCATAAAACCCTGGCTCTCCATGCATTTGCATTGCGTTTTACTTTCGCCTACGGGTGTGCATAAATCATTTGTAACGATATGCCGGCTGATAATTCGGCACACGAGTTCTAGTTCACGATGTCTAGTATATTTGATGACATGTTGATATATAACAGAACTCAAGGAGTTAATTTATTTTATGTCTGTGAATCTAGTTCTCCATTAACATGAAGGCCTACAGAAAGTCAGAAAGCTTGAGACCGCTGTAATGCGCATGCACACACACACACAAACACACACACACCTACACACACACACACACACACATATACATATATATATATATATATATATATATATATATATATATATATATATATATATATATATATATATATATATATATATATATATATATATATATATATATATATATATATATATACACACACACACACACACACATCACACATATATATATATATATATATATATATATATATATATATATAAATATCTATATATATATATATATATATATAGGCGTGTAAAAGGGCAGTGTAGAATATCTGGCCGGGTGGCAATGCAGCTGGAGTGTCCAGATCGACAGTGTGTAGACGTCTGCGGGTGGGTCTGAATCCCGCGGCCTCAGGCGATACGCTTCATGGTCACGTGACGCGTGGCTGCGTCCGGCTGTGGAGCGGGCCGCCGGCAGCACCCCGAACCACTACCCTACCTTGGAAGCAGGGCTGTCGGTCGCAGGCGTTGGCCGGCCGGCATTGTTTTCCGTCTCCTGTGGTGCCGGCCGGGCAGGGGCCACACTTGGCACCGTTGGCCGTGTCGTAGCACTGGACACCTGGCGCACGGATCACATTGCTACCGCTGTCTACACCGGTCTCTTGCACACATATCATGCAGGTAGTGAATATAAACCATAACTACAACAACAACAACAACAACACACCCTTGCACACTTTTGAAGGCGGCTGTTGCAAAAATCACAATAGCATAGCCTTAGACTAGGCAAGGTAAGGTAAGCTGGACTAAGGTGGCCTAACCCAACCTAACCCAGCATAACCTAACCTAGGGTGCCTAAGTTAGGCACCTTTGCTCGGCGCTCTCTCTCTGTCTCTCTCTGTCTCTCTCTGTCTCTCTCTGTCTCTCTCTGTCTCTCTCTGTCTCTCTATGTCTGTCTCTGTCTCTCTCTGTCTCTCTCTGTCTCTCTCTGTCTCTCTCTGTCTCTCTCTGTCTCTCTCTGTCTCTCTCTGTCTCTCTCTGTCTCTCTCTGTCTCTCTCTCTGTCTCTCTATGTCTCTCTCTCTGTCTCTCTCTGTCTCTCTCTCTGTCTCTCTCTGTCTCTCTCTCTGTCTCTCTCTGTCTCTCTCTCTGTCTCTCTCTGTCTCTCTCTGTCTCTCTCTGTCTCTCTCTGTCTCTCTCTGTCTCTCTCTGTCTCTCTCTGTCTCTCTCTGTCTCTCTCTGTCTCTCTCTGTCCCTCTCTGTCTCTCTCTGTCTCTCTCTGTCTCTCTCTGTCTCTCTCTGTCTCTCTCTGTCTCTCTCTGTCTCTCTCTGTCTCTCTCTGTCTCTCTCTCTGTCTCTCTCTCTGTCTCTCTCTCTGTCTCTCTCTGTCTCTCTCTGTCTCTCTCTGTCTCTCTCTGTCTCTCTCTGTCTCTCTCTGTCTCTCTCTGTCTCTCTCTGTCTCTCTCTGTCTCTCTCTGTCTCTCTCTTCTCTCTCTCTCTCTCTCTCTCTCTCTCTCTCTCTCTCTCTCTCTCTCTCTCTCTCTCTCTCTCTCTCTCTCTCTCTCTCTCTCTCTCTCTCTCTTTCTCTCAAGGATGACCAACATGAGCCGTGTGACAAGACACATGTCGTACGTTGGTCGCCATATCTATAGATGAACCGCGAACACATTGTTGCAAAGAAAGGCAGGTACGTTGGAATTGAAACCTTGTTACTGGCTGGTATTAATGCTTAGTCTGCATCGGGGCAGATCCCTTGCTACCCGGCTCCTATCCAGGAGATGACAGCAACTGGGGAGTGTTCGCCATGTCACGAGACCAGCGCTGATCGACCAACCCTTGACCAACCCTTGCGGCATCGGATTCACGGACCTGATACACTTAAGACAGATCCTGAGGTAGGGTAGTACGCCCCGAGGACATGGTTCCCTCGTGTCACCGGAGTAGTCGTCTGTTCGCCGGGCCCGAGAGATCCGGGTAGCCCCGCTGTCTGTCTGACCTGTCACAGCGGCCGATCTCACAGCAAACCTGTGTTTAAGGCCCTTCAGAATGCCACAAAGTGAAAAACTTGCCGCATCTACAGTGTTGTGCATGTGTGTTAGTGTGTGTGCGTGTGTTCATTGTGAAGATCCCAGGACATGAGATCAATTTATAAATACTTAGCTTACTTTCAACGCAACAGAACCTTCTGTTCATATGGAAGCCTTCTAAAGCGATTTGCTTCACCTTGCGCGGCATCCACCATTAAGTGGGAAGCGGAAACTGAAATGGCCACTATGCCTCTCACACCGGCTCGGGTGAAATATGTTTCTCACACCGGCCTGTGTCACTCACTACCCCTCTCGCACCGGCCCGGGTCAATACGCTTCTCACACCGGCCCGAATCACTCAATATGTCTTTCACACCGGCCCGGATCATTACGCCAATGACACAGGTAAGTCGCTATTCCTCTGACACAGACCTGGACCATTGTACCTCTGACACATACCGGTTGCTATGCCTTTGACGCAGGCTCGTACCACTATACTTCTGACACAGGCTCTGATCACTGTACCTCTGATGCAGATCAGGCTCTATACATCGCACATGCCATACCTCTGACACAGACTTGGGCCACTATATCTGTGGCACGAGTCCATACCAATATACCACTGACACAGGTCGGTCGCTGTACCTCTGACACAGACCCGGATCACTATACCTCTGACACAGGTCGGTCGCTGTACCTCTGACACAAGTCAGTCGCTGTACCTCTGACACAGGTCGGTCGCTGTACCTCTGACACAGGCTCGGACCACTATACCTCTGACACAGGTCGGTCGCTGTACCTCTGACACAGGCCCGGACCACTATACCTCTGACACAGGCCAGGACCACTATACCTCTGACATAGGCCAGGACCACTATACCTCTGACATAGGCCAGGACCACTATGCCACTGACACAGGCCCGGACCACTATGCCCCTGACACAGGCCCGGACACTATACCTCTGACACAGGCCAGGACCACTATACCTCTGACACAGGCCAGGACCACACACCTCTGACGCAGGATCGGACCACTATACCTCTGACACAGGCCCGGACCACTATACCTCTGACACAGGCCATGACCACTATACCTCTGACACAGGCCAGGACCACACACCTCTGACACAGGCCCGGACCACTATACCTCTGACACAGGCCAGGACCACTGTACCTCTGACACAGGCCAGGGACCACTATATCTCTGGCGCAGGCCCGGACTATACCTCTGACGCAGGGTCGGACCACTACATCTCTGGCGCAGGCCCGGACTATACCTCTGGCGCAGGGTCGGTCGTTACAGGTGACTCCTGGTCGGCACGTGCGGCCATCACCGATGTAGCCTCGAGGGCAGGAGCCACACCTCACTATACCTCTGACACAGGCCAGGACCACACACCTCTGACACAGGCCAGGACCACTGTACCTCTGACACAGGCCAGGGACCACTATACCTCTGACACAGGCCAGGACCACACACCTCTGACACAGGCCAGGACCACTGTACCTCTGACACAGGCCAGGACCACACACCTCTGACACAGGCCATGACCACAATACCTCTGACACAGGCCAGGACCACACACCTCTGACACAGGCCCGGACCACACACCTCTGACACAGGCCAGGACCACTGTACCTCTGACACAGGCCAGGGACCACTATACCTCTGGCGCAGGCCAGGACCACACCTCTGACGCAGGGTCGGACCACTACATCTCTGGCGCAGGCCCGGACTATACCTCTGGCGCAGGGTCGGTCGTTACAGGTGACTCCTGGTCGGCACGTGCGGCCATCACCGATGTAGCCTCGAGGGCAGGAGCCACACCTCACTATACCTCTGACACAGGCCAGGACCACACACCTCTGACACAGGCCAGGACCACTATACCTCTGACACAGGCCAGGGACCACTATACCTCTGACACAGGCCCGGACCACTATACCTCTGACACAGGCCAGGACCACTATACCTCTGACACAGGCCAGGGACCACTATACCTCTGACACAGGCCAGGACCACACACCTCTGACACAGGCCAGGACCACTGTACCTCTGACACAGGCCAGGACCACACACCTCTGACACAGGCCAGGACCACTGTACCTCGACACAGGCCAGGGACCACTATACCTCTGACACAGGCCAGGACCACACACCTCGACACAGGCCAGGACCACTGTACCTCTGACACAGGCCAGGGACCACTATACCTCTGACACAGGACAGGACCGCACACCTCTGACGCAGGGTCGGACCACTACATCTCTGGCGCAGGCCCGGACTATACCTCTGGCGCAGGGTCGGTCGTTACAGGTGACTCCTGGTCGGCACGTGCGGCCATCACCGATGTAGCCTCGAGGGCAGGAGCCACACCTCACTATACCTCTGACACAGGCCAGGACCACACACCTCTGACACAGGCCAGGACCACTGTACCTCTGACACAGGACAGGACCGCACACCTCTGACGCAGGGTCGGACCACTACATCTCTGGCGCAGGCCCGGACTATACCTCTGGCGCAGGGTCGGTCGTTACAGGTGACTCCTGGTCGGCACGTGCGGCCATCACCGATGTAGCCTCGAGGGCAGGAGCCACACCTCACTATACCTCTGGCGCAGGGTCGGTCGTTACAGGTGACTCCTGGTCGGCACGTGCGGCCATCACCGATGTAGCCTCGAGGGCAGGAGCCACACCTCACGCCATCCCTCTCTTCCATACACTGCACTCCCGGTGCGCACGGCGACGGGTTGCACGTCTCCTTGCCGCCTGTGGAGCATATGTTCAGTGGTCATTTGTAAGTGGACACTTGTCAGTGGACATTGGTAAGTGGTCATTGGTTAGTGGTCGTCTTCAGTGGTTAGTGGTCAGTGACCAATAGTCAGTGACCAGCAACCAGTGACCGATGGTCAGTGATTTGCAGTCTGTGACCAGTGATCAGCGGTCAGTGACCGGTAGTCAGTGACCAATGGCTGGTGGTCGGTGACCAGTCATTAGTGACCAGGTTCTGGTGGTTAGTGACCAGTGACCTGTGACCAGTGACTGAGAGGTGACCAGTGACCTGGTCACCTTGGGACAGCTGTGGTCACCGTCGGATTATGTCGGCTGTGCAACAGAGCTAACACTCCTCACTCGCAGACCATCAGCGTGGCACCAATCCCACCACACACCGCCGCATCGCAGCCCAGTCTCATAGCGACAATCACCGTCCAGCTACGCCACATGTACGCAGACGGCACAGATGCGATTAAACGGCTGATCAGGGTATGAGCATGGCCCTTCACTTCAGCAAGACCAATGGAAATATATCTTGGCAAATCTTACATGAGCTGATAAGCAAACAGAAGAAAACGAAAAAGTCCAGGAATCATGATAGATGAAGAACATAATGAATGCCAAGCAGAACAAATTCCTAATACCTTCAGCATATTTGTTTTACATATTGGCAGAAAATTTGAAAAGAAGACTATTACCTCTAACAAAGATCCAATAGAATACATTGCAGGGCATGACTATGCAATTTTGGAACAAGACATGTACGTTAATGAAACCCAAATGGAAACAATCATGGAGTCAATCACATGAACAATCATGAACTCTGTTGGAAGTGGGGCTGATAGGGTCAGGACATAAACTCTCTCACTGACATACAAAAAATTGAAACAAAGGACCCATTTATTTAACCTCCGTCTAAAATGTGCACTGTTTCCTAATCAACTAAAACAAGCCGTAATTATCCCCATATTTAAGGCAGGAGAACTGAACATGTCTGCAAATCATAGGCGAATTTCAATGTTACCAGTAGTCTCCAAACTCCTAGACGAAATAATATATTGTTATCTCATATGATACCTGAATATCTTAATGATATCTGAATAATATACTCAGTCAACACCAATTTGGATTTAAGAAAAAAAGGTAACTCCAACATGTCAATTGTTCACATTTATAATGAACTTACAAAATATTTGGAAAATAACTCACTTTCAAAAGAACTTAAGAAAACCTTACTTGCGGACTCAATATTGATTTTAAAAAGGCTTTTGGTACTGTTGGTGTGGACATCATACTAAAAGATAACAACATATTGGGGTTTGATGAACTCTGCTCAGGATATTACATTCATACTTACAAGATCGTTACCAGCAAACACAAATAAACAATGTAAATTCAAATGCAGAACTCATTACTATGGGAGTTCCACAAGGCTCCATACTGCGTTCATTGCTCTTCCTTATACACATAAATAATTGGGGCAATAATTATTTACAGGAAACATTCTATTTATTTGCTGATAATGCTATTGTCATGATTAAAGCTACATATATAAATGAGCTACAAATGACAGTCAATGTTACATGAATAACCGAATTGTTTCAAGCTAATAGATTATCACTGAATATCACAAAAACAAATTACCAAATGTTTTCAGGCATGCCAAGTGCTGCATAAAACATCAACATACATTCATTATAGGCTAACAGGAAATAGTAAATCACATAGTTTATGTAATAGTTTATGGAAAATTAACATGGTAAGATCACATCAGCATATGTTGCGGAAAAAAATAGCAGAGATTTAGGCCTAATGGTAAGAACAAAACACCTATTGTTATGAGTTATGGTGAATGATGTATGTATCAATATCCTGAGGCATTCATAAGCTGACTGTCCTAAATTTTGGACAGCTTACCATAGGAAGGCCCAACATCAATCGAGCCTGTAATCGTGCGTGTAGCCAAAGAGGATAGATAGGCTGCTGCATTCGAAACAGGAGTCTATATCAGGAAAAAAGAGAAAAAGGTACACTGTGTAGTGACTGGTGACCATGAACTCGGGAAATCCCGACAAACGTATCTCGGTTGACAGCCTTCCGCAGATGAGAAGCATCAGTGAGTGCGGTAGCATATTTCTATGAACCTTGACAGGCAATTTGCCTTCATGCCGCTGAAGCACATCTTAGCTCCATGTGTGCAGGACATCGTCAATATCAGTCATGCAATGGCATGACCTCTATCTCGCAGTGCAGTCAAGCTAATTAGTACACACTTTTGGCTGCCCATCCGGTCGTCATTATCTCTGTGACGACCTAGATGATGTAGCACCACGGGCGGCAGACCGGGGGAGGGAGGCCGGAGCACGGGGCACCCCCTGAACAAGCACACCGGAGGAGAGGGGGAGGAGGAGGCGGAGTCTGCCCACCCCTCCTGTCTTTCGACGGCATCTCATACACGAGCAGGAATATTGCAATTCAATCTTGTAACTGTATGTAAATCGATGAGCTCATCCTATGCTAAAATAATTATTGAACTCCATCGGTAGATATGGGAACTGTGAGGTGCAAAATCGACCGACTGGCGTCCAGTCGGCCACCTGGCGTTCAAGGCCATTAAGGTTCCGTAGGCGCGGTGACGTGGCGGCGAGGCGTGCCGACCGATCTCGACCTCATTTGACCCGGAAGGCATTGATCCACGGTCGTCAAATGTATACTGCATTGTTCACTTCAGCCGTAACCACCCTCCACATTTTGTGCTTCTTGCTCCCCTTCCGGTGCGCGTTATGTGAGAGGAACTTCGGTGCGCGTTATGTGAGAGGAACTTCGGTGCGCGTGTTAGATCTGGACATTTGACATTGACGTTATGGCGTTGACTGAAAAGAGTCGACCCAGAATCTGCGCGGTGCCCCACTAAATTCGGACGTCCCGCAACTATTGTGCAGCACGCCATATAAGGTGAGCCAGGTGTGTCCTTCCACCATGTAACATGGAGGCCGTTCCATTGGCATTATTTTCTGTTCGAAGCTCCACGAAGCTCCACTTTTGTGTTCCATTGTTATGTACGATTCTATCCGAAGATCCACGGATCTATGCCCAAGCCTTTCAATCCTGTGAGTTAGCTGTGACGAATAGTTCCAAATATTGCGCACCTTTGACTTATCTGACAAATGAAAGTTAAAGTATCAAACCCGTATTTTTGCAACAAAGACACAAACAGCTGATATCTCCAATAATCTTCACCGGCCGTTCATTTTATTCCTCCACTGTCGTCCAATGGAACAGGCTCGCAGGCAGACACGAGGAAGTTACGCTGAATGACATCACGAGGCTGGATAATCATTCCAGCTAATCACAGAAGACATACACAGAACATGCCAATGTGTGGTGATAGGTCAGAGTTCATGGATGTTACCATATAACGGTTTGGGGCGTGGATAGCTCGCAAAGAGGGACTCTTAGGAAACTGAACATTATTTTCGGCCCTTATAATAGGCAGGATTTAAGCCATGTTGGGGAATGTTGCCATGTTATGTCTATCTGCAAAGAGGAGGAAACTGGTACTTATAGTGCAATGCAAACAGGCTCCACTTCTACGAATTACACATGTAGCACAAATACATATGCCCAGGTAAGTTTCTATTAGTTGATGATGATATCCTTCACATGGGGAAGGACCCAATGTGCAGATGCACGCTGAGGATTCGAGTGACTTAAAATGGTACCCAAGTTTCTGTTCGGATGGTTTTCCGAGGTAATGATTCATGCAAACAAGAACTTCATGCGTGGATTTAAACATCGCTACCGGATGGCAACATTTACATTGAACGGGAAAATGATAGCCAAGAGGTTGTTCGTGTCACAAGATCCAGCAGGGTCTTGCCGAGTGTCCGGCCTTATCTGACCAGCTGCCAGCCAGATGACACTTCCTGTCGCGAGCTAATGTAACGGCGTGAAACGACTCCAAACCCTGTCTGGCCAGGATTCGGCAGATCGGTGCTGGCCAGTCCTCTACCAAATGATCTGTGGAAATTATACTCTGGTTAGCAAGCCTTTCGATTTGTGCATATGTACCCGATGCATAACGGCTAAACTAGGTATCTCTGAATATTGAACTTCATCCGTAGTGGGCGTTAAGGCACGCCTGATCTTCTGTGTACGGCCTTGGGCGTGCCACTTAAAATTATACGGCTTCGGGTAGGGTAAATTATACCCTTTCTAACCATGTTGAGATTTTCATAGTACATTCTACTGCCGAAAGACGAAGCCAAAAGCGAGTCCGCAATGTTTTCGTCACTCATCATCCGCCTCGTCCTTTTGGAAGCAGCCATCTAAGCTTCAGTGAGGTTCCAACATCAGCAACACAGTGGCAGGCGGTCCAAGCTCACCACAGTCAGGTATTAAGAAGCATAAATCATTAATTGTTCAAAAAGGAACTTGCAATAATCAAACTAATGAATTCACAAAAATGAATGAAATGCAATACATCAAGAATAACATACAATTCAGCACAAAGTATCACAACTACTATGTATCATCAAAAAGACCGTACGATGAGCCTCCGACGTTACACCGGGGAGACTTGCGGGTCAGGCAGCTCAGTGGCTGCCAAGGTTTGGTCTTTGTACGCCAATCAGGTGTCCACAACGCATTACCTCATAGGAACTAGCGCATCGCGTGAAGGAGATGAGCAGAGAAGAGCTTCGGCAATTTCAATGTTGCCTAGGTTCGTGTGACGCGCTAGGAAGGGCTGTCCTCTCAGCGAGGAATCGGTGCTGCTGAATGCAATAGTAATGTATATAGTTATGAACACCGAATTTTCGTCCTGCAATTGAGCAAATCCAGTGCCGGAATGGTTTATGGGAATAATTTCAACTGATAGGTGGGGTGGGGTGGGGATGGCAGAATGGTTACAGCGTTGAACTCTGGATACAAAGGCCCCGGGTTCAACGCTCGCACCGCTCGGACATTTTCCAATCCCGCGGCTCCCAACGAAACAGTGTGGGCGGCGCCGATGAGTAGATGGCATAAAGTGTGTCGTGAACCACCCAATGCAAAACTGATATTCACATCTTTGAATTGGAGACTGAGAAGAATGAGCAGTCTTCAAAGTACTTTATCGCTAAAACCAAGTTAGGCAGTGCCTAAGATGCCTTCAAAAGCGTGTAGCCACTGTAACAGACCCTTCCAAATACCCATAATTAGCAATGCTAAGCGCCCATTACTGACGAATTCAAAACATCTTCGCCACCCCGGTGCATTAATGAAGTGATGCAATCGTAATGTGTAGCCGCATTTGGAGATGAAAAGATAACTTGTGCTGCTTCACAACGCACCGTTCTTTAGTTTTGTTACGGAACATATCCATCGATATAACTTGGAGAGCGTTTGCTGGACGTAAGGCAGGCACGTTCTTCTTTCCGCAACGTTCTGTTCATAAGGCTGTGTCGCTGTGCCAAAAATATCACACAAAATAATAATTTACATTTGAGGTATTGTAAAGCTAAACATATTCATGTCCATACCCCGTAGTAGCCGCTACCTCGCACCAACCGTCGACAAAGACCAGTGTCAGTCACTGACACAGTGCCAGTCACTAACAGCCTCTAGGTCATGTACCTTCCATGAACGATGCCCAACCGTGGACAACCGATGGGTACAGAGAACCACAAACAGAAACAAACAGAAACAAACAGAAACAACCACAGAGTCGAATAGAACACGGAGGGCCTACAATGTGCCAAATGATGTCACCTCGCACGTTCTTCCTCATGAAAATGCCGGTACTCAGAGCGAACACAGTTCATCCAAATACCAGTTGTGCTCACCAAGCTTTCTGGAAGCCTCTTGTGGTCCACCCTGAGTAGAATACTCTTAGAAAAACAGCTTTGCTTCAGCTCGGAATGACGGGATAAAGTGAGGGAAAGTGATATTACAATACTCGACAGCACCTACATGTTTCGACAAGGAAGGTCAGAGCAGCACCAGGCAACACCAGCATCATCTGGTGGCACATATATGTAACAATTAGATGTTTCACATAGGTTGTCATATTTTGTTCAGCTCCACAAGTTCCTAGATCTGGCCACTTTTAGTTGGACAATGCCACGGTTCTTCTGAGTAACTTGGCGATGGAAACGTGCACGGATAATAAATGATCATACGTGTGCAACGAAGCTACTATAACAATGATAAAGGTGTAATATACTGGGAAATAGGTGTATGTTATTCCATAAAATTGACCGGCCTGCTGCAACTCCATCTGCGTAGAAGCAACACAAAAATCTTGTGTGGGGAGGGGGGGTGAGAGGCCAAGTCGGTTTTAAGCTATTTTTTCCAGTTAACGCTATGTGGTTCATGGTTAATACCTGGGAAAATTGGGGCGTTGGGGGTGGGGTGGGGGTGGGGTGGGAGTCGGGGTCGGGGATATGGTGCCCTCCTTCTCCCATTGTGTTCCCACGCTGATGGCGAAAGCTAATTGAAGCAAAAGGAAATAAGCTACAGCTGGTTTTAGGAGGAGGGTCCAACTAAAGGTGACCCAAATAGTTTCGTGGGAGCGGCTAAGAGCCATCCTCGCTAAGCTGGATTCGCACTGAACATGACAGCAGGCTGGTGCATTTCATTCAATAAGTGACACCCATTTACAAGCACAGTACACCGGCATCAGTATTTTAGTACTTTTTTAAAAATGTATTTGATACACTACTTCTGCTTATCAGGATGCGACTACATCATCGAATTCCTTGGAATAGCCCTGGTAATGTCCTACCAAAGTCGCCGGATATAGACACTGTTGGAATTTGACAGGACATGATAGCGGGTGTGAGGTTTTTAGGCCCGCTCGGTGATTGCCGATAGGTGCTGAAAGAAGCTACCAGATGCTGCCAGGTGCCGAAAGATTATGCCAGGTGCTGCCAGGTGTTGCTCAGGCCTGTCTTCTAAAGACACGTAGGTGGTGTCGAACGTGACCAGTCCCTAATTACCTAAAGTCGTTTAAGCGTATCCTACTCAAGTTGCCATGTAAAGCTTCGCCAAAACGGCTACTGTCATGCCGGGTTCAGTACACCTATCGCAAATGACAGAGTATAGGAGATAAATGGGGATGCATTTCACGGAAGATATTTCGTGATATTTATTGGTGAGGGACTCTGGACCGTGCATGAATTAGGCTTGGCCACTGTGAATCATTCATGCCGGTAGGGTACACTGAACTACAAAGCCTAAGACATCGGACCGCACAATTATTCGGCATAGTATTGTGAAGCCCTTCATTGATCCTACTCCTTGAATTGGATGGTGGTGTCTCGCCGTTTTCGGACAGGGCTGGTGTAATTCACTTTGCCAGCTGTTGCTTTTTCTTTTATAATATCTATACGATGCTTCGAAGATGATCTAGTGTCCACGCGCTAGTGAGCTAGCGCCCTCTACGGACCGTTCCCTTTTGCACCGGTCGAGAGCACCTCGAGTACTTAGGGCACATTGTCGACGCCGTACCTGGAACTTTTGACGGCGGTTTAGCTTCTTCCCCTATCTTGAGCTCGTCCTTCACAATTCCGTCGAAGAATGCCAGACAATCGCATTGAGAACCCTTGATCACCCCCCCCCCACATCGTACAAGGCCTACCAGGAAAAGCCAAACCCCTTTTCCCCACTCTTGCTGTGCTACTGATCCTGATCAAAACATAACGAAAAGTAGCGAATAGCGTCTGCTCTTTGACTTACATCACTGACATAGTGACCCAGTTGTCATTGTAAACACAGCATTACGGCTGGTGGTGCATACTGTCGTGTTAGGCTGTTGCGTCTTACTGGCATTCAGACATCACAGCGCTTAGGCTAGGATGTTGTGTCTTACTGAGCCTTCAGACACCACAGCTCTTAGGCTAGGATGTTGCGTCTTACTGGGCCTTCAGACATCACAGCTCTTAGGCTGGGGTGTTGTGTCTTACTGGGCCTTCAGACATCACAGCTCTCAGGCTGGGGTGTTGTGTCTTACTGGGCCTGCAGGCGTCACAGTTCTCGAGGACGTGTCGAATCTTGGTGGTCTCCGCGCGCTGCTGACTCATCTCCGACCTGAGCTCTTTGATGGACTCGATCAGTTCGGCCAGGGTCCTGATGAGAAGTCGGTCGCGGTCGTCGTAGTCGTTGACGGGCTGGTCACCTGATGTTCAGATCAGAGGTCAGCAGAGGTCACCTGATGTTCAGGTTAAAGGTCGGCAGAGGTTATCATATGTTCAGGTCAGATGTCAGTTAAGTTCACTTCATGTTCAGGTCAGAGGTCAGATAAGGTCACCTGATGTTTGAAGTCAGCTGTGGTCACCTGATGTGTATTTCAGAGGTCAGCTGAGGTCACCTGATGCTCTTGTCAGAGGTAAGTTGAAGTCACGGTAACAGTGGCATCGGAACAGGTGCGGTGCGTAAGCAGTGTCGTCGGGCCACAAGACATGATACGCTGCATTCGCCAACGAGGGCATGCTATAGTTGAGTCATGTGAGAGAGAGAGAGCCACGTCTCTGAACCACCTTACGTGCCATGCCGTGCGCTCCCCAGATCAGCGTTTCAGCAGCTTAGCAGCGATGACGTTGTGGACGCGCCACGCGGTTGCAGGCAGGCTTCCATGAGAGGTGATGTAGGTAATTATAACGTACAGGCAGGCTTCCATGAGAGGTGATGTAGGTAATTATAACGTACAGGCAGGCTTCCATGAGAGGTGATGTAGGTAATTGTAACGTATGCACTGCGACCGTGACTCGGCAACGCAGATCCGGGACTCAAACATGCGCTCACTTCCAGCCAGTGAATACAGGCGAGTTTACGTACGAGCTAGTCACTACTAGCTAGCACCACCAAAGTGGGAAATACCGGCACAAATCGGCCTCTTTCGAGGGGCTCTGGGGCCCCGTCCCCTTAGATCCACGCATGCGGCTCTGTCTTCGTGCCCTTTGGAGCCGTCCAATAACGTGTACATGGTACGAGCGTGCACCTGGGTCACTGGAATAGCCTGGCAGTCGTGCCTTTTGGAACTGCAGTAACTGATTTGTTGAAGCATTCTAGTTTGTTTCACTCAAAGTCAGCCGTGTTCTCTTAATTTTGCTTCTGACCAGTTTTTATCCCAATAGTTTTCCTCAAGTTGCTTACTCTTCGCTGTCACAAAGAAGCTTGCGACGGTTTTCCCGCCGGCTGCCAAATTCCAACAGCGTTCCACGGTGTAAAATTTTACATTACAGTCAACATTTCAGGTTCTAGTTTTCCCACTCAGAGCCAGATCCGCTCAATTCATTTTGATGCTTACTAACCTTCATCACATCATATCTCCTCAACTACTATCAATTTTGTTCAAAGAGAGAGGTTTGCGATGACATTCTCGCGCGACGACAACTGACGATTTATTTCGTTCTGCACTCGGCGGTTACCGTCCGTCTCCGCAGTCGGTGGTTAACGTCCGTCCCCGCGGTCGTCGGTTAACGTTCACCCCCGCAGTCTGTGGTTACCGTCCGTCCCCGCAGGCGGTGGTTAACGTCCGTCTCCGCAGTCGGTGGTTAACGTCCGCCCCCGCAGGCGGTGGTTAACGTCCGCCCCCGCAGGCGGTGGTTAACGTCCGCCCCCGCAGTCGGCGGTTACCGTCCGTCCCCGCAGGCGGTGGTTACCGTCCGTCCCCGCAGGCGGTGGTTACCGTCCGTCCCCGCAGGCGGTGGTTAACGTCCGCCCCCGCAGGCGGTGGTTAACGTCCGCCCCCGCAGGCGGTGGTTAACGTCCGCCCCCGCAGTCGGCGGTTACCGTCCGTCCCCGCAGGCGGTGGTTACCGTCCGCCCCCGCAGGCGGTGGTTAACGTCCGTCCCCGCAGGCGGTGGTTACCGTCCGCCCCCGCAGGCGGTGGTTAACGTCCGTCCCCGCAGCTCGGCGGTTATCGTCCGTCCCCGCAGGTCGGTGGTATCGCGGTTGATTAATCTTCTTGGGACCCGGGTTTTGTTTCGGGGAGAGATGACTGTTCTTTATTTCTGCTTTTGGTAATGCAACTTGGTGAATGTTTCACATTCGAAGTAACCTTAGTTCTGAATACATGTTTGAAGGCGCGTGATTGTATAATCACACAAGACAATTATTATCCCATGACTGATATGCACGACGCTTCGATTATGCTGCTCTTTTGACACTTGGCCCTGCCGTCCAGCATCCATATAGGCGCCTTATACTGGCATAATCGAACAGATAGGCATGCTGCATGTAATCTGTATCACGCGCACCTATTGTACAATAGTAACGACAATACTACTCAGCTTAAAGCCGCTGTGGTGCATGCCATATTGTGATCTGCAGCCTCATTTCTTATCACATGATGCCTAAGATTACTGTTTAAAAGTACAGAAAATGCAATTATATCACCAGCATTGGTTCAGTAGCGGTCATGATCGACCCAAGTGGAGTAGACAAACAAATAAACACAGAAAGTCAGTCGCTCGTAGAGCGTCGGAAAAAACGAAATGCTTTGGTAGTTGCTTGGCGCGACGGCCAAACGACCAGACAAATCCAGAGCTAGTCACGAAAACGAAAATAACGACAAAAGGAAACAATGCAATGGACATGTAAAGTGATTGGGTAGAATGTATTTCACTCCACCACATCAAATCGATTGATGCCAGACATTCTTTTAAGTGGCACAAGCAGCTTAACACGCGCCCTGGAGGGCCTCTGAGAATTACGCGCACTGGAGGGGGGGGGGCGGATTACGCCCCCCCCCTAAGATCTCGGCTCCTAGTAAAGCTGGAGGAACGAAATTCGCAGGGTGGATGGGCACGGTAGTGAACTCTATTGTGTGCAATTTTTGTGACCTTAGGTCAATATCTTCAAGGTCAAATGAGGTCAGATTGGCAAAATTTTCCGGTTTTGCGTGGCTTGGCTTGTCATCGTTGTGGATCGCTGTGATTGTGTTTAAATGCTCGAAAATGGGCATCAATGATGTTTTTGACATTACTAATGATGCAATGCAGATGCTAGACCCAACATTTGACCTCAGGTCACCTATATAGCACCACTTTATCAGGTCAGTTACCTGTTCCAGTTACCCGAACCGGCCGCCCGCCCGACTGCTCCGTCGGGCAGCTCGGAGCAATCGGCTTCGTGAAGAAGGGAGTGAAGTACATGAATAAAGTATGGAAACGCAATGACAAAGTACAAATGACAACCAGTAGTGCATTTATGGCAACATTCCAGTTGATCAAGTTTGGTTCCATTAACCTATCATGAACTTGACCTGACTTGACCTTGGTGACCTAACATGACCTTGAAACTATACAGCATATCAATATGCATCAAACAAGTCGCTAGTGTTGCCTAGAACACTTCCCTTTTGTCAGTATACTGGAAGCGCATCAGCGCCGATTTTTGTGGTCTGGCGCTATAACACTTTTTGACTTTAGCGGCCCCTAACTTGAAAATGTTTCGGCCGATTTCCATTTTTCTTACTTTAAACGACGCGCCGTGCATTTCTAAGCAGGTACACCGAACATCGCGTATATCGACCGGTAAAATCTGCAGTTATTTGCGAAAAACCGGAGGAGTGGGCGGATTTCGCCCCCCCCCCCCTCCAGTGCGCGTGTTAACCATTGAAGCAGCAGCTTAACCACTGTGGTCACAAGAATGTGACATAAGAGCTCCGCAGCAATGTCCGTTAAAAATATACAGCGACCACCTACCAACGCAATGTGGCTACCCAACGCAGCACGAAGAGGGCTCCTTTCAAGATACCCGAGCGCGCCGAGAGCGGGCTCGCTCGACTTGCCTGATCGACCACTCTGACCCACGTGACGCATAGCAGCACTCCGGTCACGTAGACCATCAGCCGTCAGCCGTCAGCCGCCAGCCGTCAGCTGTCAGTCGTTGACCGTCAGTCGTCGACCGTCAGTCGTCGACCGTCAGTCGTCGACCGTCAGTCGTCGACCGTCAGTCGTCGACCGTCAGTCATCAGCCTCGGCCGCCAGCCGCGAACCGTTAGCTGTCAGCCTCGGCCGTGAGCCGCCGGCCATCAGCCGTCAGCCTCCAGCCGTCAGTCGTCAGACGCAAACCGCCAGCCTCGGCTATCAGTCATCACCCGTCAGCCTTTGCCACCAGCCGCCAGTCGTCAGCCGTCAGCCTGTCCAGACACACTGCTCACCTCTGCCGTCCACTTTGACGAGATTCAGGGGCTGGGTGAATTTGGGGCAGTTGTGGCCCGGGTAGCGCGAGCGGCAGCGCGTGCGACGGCGTGGTCGGACCTTGTCGCCGTCACCTGGCCACACAGCGCGGTGTCATCGCACCGCCACCCGACCCGGCCGTGACCCGGCCGTGACCCGGCCGTGACCTGTTGCGACCCTGAGCCGTTCGCAGCGCCGGAAAGCCGACAGAAGTCACGAGAGCGCTCGCCGTTGCGGGCACAGGAGCAAAGCGGTGCAAAATTTCCGACACGAAAAATAGTTCTACGAGTGTGCATTTTGAAATCAGCATGAACAGTAGCGCGTTTTGTCGTCGCATCTCCAGTGACATCCTGGCTTTCCAGCGAGCGAATCGGCTCCAAGAACAGAGCAGTGTGCCGCAAGCCCCTCATTCGATGCATCCCTCCTGTTTGCGGTGCGGAACATTCGCGCATGGCGCTACGAGCCCGACATTCAGATGCCTGCATAAGCCAAACATGTGGGCAGTTGCCGCAGGCGAGACATGTATGCACGTCTGGTGCACTACTTGTGTCATTCACCATTGCCAGGCGGGCGTGAGACCTTCTGGAGGGTGCTGGTGGCGGTGGTGTAACAAACACTGTTTGCCCCACGAGCTGGGCTTCGGAAGAGCTGGAATCGGCTCCATGTTCGCTCACGGCATGGGAGCTCTGAATTGGCCATGGCTCATGATAATCCTCAGGTAACTTCCTTCAGTTGAACCAAATCGAAGTAGAAGGATGAACTAAACATAATTTGACACGTTTGACCGGAAATGAAAGCAAGATGCAGATCAACTCGCCAAGAAGTGGCTGTTTAGTTTAGGATTACAACATAAAGAAAGCCGCATTTAACGGACTTTGTGGTCGACTTCACTCTATTTGAGTGAGCTACCCGGCACCGCTTGAGCTGCTGCACCGCGTAAATGCACGGACCCGATCCGAGCTCGGGCTGAGAATACACTACCCGGACCAGACCCCGCTGACGGCTGAGGACTTTTGTGCCAGGACGACGTCCCAGCAACATCAGAAGCGCAACACCACTCATCACCACCATCACCACCAGCACCCCCAGGACAGGCCCAGGGCGAGGCGGGGGTCGCTAACTGCCGAGAGGACCCGGCAGCAGGTACACTCACCGCCACACAAGACATCACAGTCGCAGAGTTTGTACACGTGGCACAGTGGGAGCAAGAATGTTCGTCCCTTCACATAGGCGACGTGCAGCCTGCATACATGGCAACGTGCAGCACTTGCATACACCGCGTGTGTCGTGTGTACCCGCGAAGCGCCATTTCTTCTCAACACGGGCAGAACAGCCTTCAAGTCACGGTCGCACCAAACTGTCATTAGCCCAAGCTCTTACAAAATACTGTCGATGCTTCTTTCATAGATTTTAATCAGCATTAGCGTTGGCAAAATTTCCAATCCACAGAATGATGAGAGGGGGAAGTTGGAACAAAAACCTGCTGGAAGGCTGCTCCGTCCGAAGAGCTCGTCTCGAAGGTCCACGCCTTCGCTCGCAGAGCGGCATGCACTGACAGAAACAGAAGGCACACCGGACTCGGGACTGCGGCTGGACCGCCGCACGACACGCGCCGGGGCGGCTGGAGTGACGTCACCTGTGGGTCGTGCCGGTGACGTCACAACTTACCGCGCCAGGACGGATTGCGTGGCCGACTGGTGCGTGAGGTCACGGCCTGTGTGGACTGCAGGGTGTTGTCTGCACAGCCGTGCTTGTGCAGCACGCCGCTCAGGGAGGTGCTGCTGTACACCAGGGCATCCATGCGCCGCTCGCGCATCTGGGGAGGTCGGGTCAAAGTCAGTTAGTCAGTGTCAGCTGGAGGCCGCACTGGTTGTCTTTGTTGCGGTGACGACCGAACACTGGCTGGCTCAGCTTCAAGGTGTTGCAATGCAAGCCTTTCGACCAGTCCAGTATGACCCTAGGCCATGGTCACATTTGTCACTACTAAAATGTTCTTCCAGTTGTGTTTGGTTTATAATAGGATTATTTTGTTCCACCCATTTATTTTCCTTGAATGGCGCCAGAACCGCTGCCGCTACCAATTTCAAACACTGGGTACATTCAAATGACCAGCTAGGCTAGGTTTCCAAAAATGTAAGGTCATCTTAGGTCACAATTGTGATGGTGGTGATTATTGGTTTTACGACACGTCTACCGTTGAGTCATGTAGCGTCGCCAATCTCTCACGCCGATTGGTCGCGGGCGAAGAGTAGCGACGGATGAGACTCGAACCCACAATCTTTCGATTGTGGGACGGGCAACTTACCCCTAGACTACTCGTCCCCTAGGTCACAATTGTCAATGCGACGTGATAAGGCTATTTGTAGGTGCTCATGTTTCCTCAGTAATGACTCAATTATGAAGAAATGCAAGCGACGGGCAGACACATTTCCGTCTTCAAGTGCATCAGAGAATCAGATCCGACCATGACCCCATTCAATATCATGTCAGGTCAGGTGCGTGCATGCTACGCTTGCTTAACCTTCTTATGTTTCAGGAATGTTTGGATGAACTTACGATGCCAGAGAGTGCTCATTTGTCCACCTTGTGCCTGTTAACGACCCATAAATGACCAATCATTATTACTGAGACTATTGGCTGACGTGGGTCAGATCCCGTTTTTAAATTTTGAAACTTCCCCTGGAAGTGTGGAGTTTTTAACCTACTGGCGCAAAGATTGAGGCTGAAGTGGAATTCAGCATTGTAACTTATTTTGTTGGTCTTCGACCATTACACCAGGGTGATAACCACATAGAAACATGATAATGCAGCATTGCATATGCAGGATGACATATAGCATTGCGTAGTCAGCATGAATGTCTAGTTCGCTTAGGTTATACATAGCGACTATCTGACTGTTTAACTATGCAAAGTTTTCACCTAGCACCTCATTGAACTGCCAAATGTACATTACCTGTCTCGTGACCTCGAGACCCACCTGGTGACCTCATAAGACATGATTTGACCATGAATTCATTTTGCCACGTGTATGCAACATGACCATAATGCAGTCCTATACTCTTTTGGTATGAGTGTGTTCGTACACAACCTGCTTTCAGACACATTCTCTAGATCTAAGCATATGTCCAAGAAATATTTGCATTCCTTGCACTTCACCTGACCTGCAAGATGATTGGTGATCTTGAAGTTAACCGATTATATTTGATCCAATAAAATGTATTGGGTGATCTACTGCACTTGATATCATATCGAATCGCCGGATTTACGAGGGGGATATTGAGCCCCCGTCCCCCTCCACTCCCAGCGACTCGTATATGGAAAGATACACCAGTGACTACCGGGTTAACACAATTTGTCGTGTCTTCAATACTGGCATATTACTGCCTTCTTCATATTTCTTCATAGTAATTATAATAACGCTTGCTGCAATAGAATTGCTCACACTCAGTCTACTTCGGAGGAAAAACCCAAAATGGCATGAGCGGTTGTCGTTTCGTCGGTTCCGTGACATGTGGCTTAGAATTGGTCCCTCGGAGACGGCTGAGCATCTGTGTTTGCTGAAAGAGTTTGCTGCTCAATGTACGTCTACGCAAATCGAGGCATTACTGTTATATGATCCAACTGCAGATCATGAACCTCTCAGACGAGAAGACGTTGCTTTGGCTAAAGCTTCATTAATTATAGATTCGGCAAAGCCGCAACTCATACTCCAGCTGTACATATATGGTAGTTCACTCCTCGTATATCCCCTGTTAATTTGAGCGTGTCACAGCTAGATTGCACCGCAATTATGTTTGCAGGTGATGAGTTAAAGGTGGGCAAGGTGCATGCATGAAAATATCTTTATATCTGGGTACGTCCAACCACGGACCCTCGCAGTGTCAAGGCAGGGTCAATTTGCCCCTCCTCTCCCCCACTCCAGATGTTTCAGACAACTCATATAATTCTGAGGAGGTGATTTCGTTGTTTTGAGCAGTAGTACGAAGTAAATAATTATGGGGAGTGATGAGAAGCAGCCCTGTGCTCACTACATACATACATACATACACACACACACACACACACATACACACGTATATATATATATATATATATATATATATATATATATATATATATATATATATATATATATAGTATGTATGTGTGTGTGTGTGTGTGTGTGTGTGTGTGTGTGTGTGTGTGTGTGTGTGTGTGTGTGTGTGTGTGTTTGTGCGTGTGTCATCAGATTGTACAGTCCATCACATTTCGATATACTTGACCTCCACATGAACGGTGACCTTTAATTCTGCACGTGCCACCGTGCTAGAATAAGGCGCCAGTTAGCATGTGATACTGAAGCACGAAATCGCATTTTATCCACGACCAGAGTCCGAAATCTACAGCAATGACCGGGTGACCAGGTATGCCCCGACATTGACCTGCTTGATCTGACGTGAAAGTGCAAACAAAAAAGGAACATAAAATTGTTCCAGCTACTGCTGAAAGCCCGGGGATGAAGCTGCAGTGTGCCGCTTACTGCTTCTCTCCATCCAGCTTGGAACAGAGATTAGTTGAAGTCAAATTGACGCCCGGCACTGCGATGTGCAGGGAACCTTACAGCACTGCGAGGGTTACAGGGAAGAGAACGTTGTTTCCGCCACAAATGGACGCGTCCGGATCCAGTCTGGTATGCTAAGTGGTACGACACAAATGACTCGACGAAGTGCTGCACCAAAGTAATACCTGGAAGGTATCGTCCGGATCCAGTCTGGTATGCTAAGTGGTACGACACAAATGACTCAACGAAGTGCTGCACCAAAGTCATACCTGGAAGGTATCGTCCGGATCCAGTCTGGTATGCTAAGTGGTACGACACAAATGACTCAACGAAGTGCTGCACCAAAGTAATACCTGGAATAGGATCAAGTGGAACGCACGTGGTGGTGATAGCTTGAGTGGCTTTCAAGTAATCTGGGTGTTATAGAGAACATTGGTGCAGTCTGGTAGAGTTAGTTAGTAGAGTTAGTAGAGTTAGTTTCAGTTCGTAGTATTAGTATTTCAACAGCTTGGTCCCCCTCCATCAGGCCAGGGGCCCTTGTACGGCTTGAGCCCAATCTGTCGACCAAGGGGTCCTTTGTGACGGTCCGAGGTCATCTCCGGCAACTAGGTTCACCTCATGTGTCTCAGGGGCCGTTTTTAACAACGCAGGGTCTTTTCCGTCAAGCTGGAGGTCCATTTTCAAAAGCTTGGGCCCCTCCAGGTCAGGAGCCCTTTCTTCAGCTTGGGCCCGCCGTTAGCCCAGGAACATTTCATTTTGGCTCGGGCCACCTCCGTTAGTCTGGAGCCCTTCCAACGATCCGGGACCTCTCTGTCTACCTAGAAGCCCTTCACGTTGGCCCAGCCCAGGGCTCTCAACATCTGCCCGTGGACACTCTCGCTTGACTCGGGGCCCTCTTCATCGGCCCAGGACCCTCTCCTTCAGTCTTGAGTCTCTTTCGTCAGTCCAGAGGCCCTTCACGTCGGCCCAGGGGGCCCTTGCGCCTACTCCTTGAGGGGTGCTTGCGAGCCCCTCAAGGCGGTCGCCTCGAGGGCCCCCTAAAGGGAGGGGCTACCCCCTTCGCCCCCTTGGCTACGCCACTGGCGTGTGCACGTGCACTCAGGTCCCGGGTGGAAACTCTGCGATCCGAAATGACGCACCAGCGTTATGTAGGCATGCCAGACTGCCGCCTGTGACGTGCTGAAGAGTGCTGGACTTGCGGCGTGATACGGATTACAAGCACAACTGCGCAGAATGTAGGCCGTTGGGTGTACTGCGCATTAATATGCCCAGGTGGGTGGCGTGTGGCGGCATACTTGTCAGGCTGTGAGTCAGGCTGTGGCACGGTAATTAGTGCTCCTCACTGTAAATGCTCGCGTGTGGCAGTATGGTTGTCAGGCTGTGGCACGGCAATTAGTGCTCCTCACTGTAAATGCTCGTCTGCTGCGCCAGTACTGCAGCACCGCTCATAGCTTACGGTGCGACATACTCCAATCGCGAGAGCCGGTGGAAATTTCTTATCAAACCTCGGCAGAAAAGGACGCCAATGTGAAGCGTTGCCCCAAGGAGCTAATAAAAAAGCTGTTCCAAAACACTATTTCCATGCTCGTTTCAATAGCAATAAGTTCCATGCAGCAAGTAATAGTCATTGGAACTTAAAAGTGCCGATTCTTTGCTGTCATACACGACGATTCTGCTCATCGCCATGGGCATGAGATGCCAAATGGGCACACTCATACCACACTTCTCTCTCTCCCAGCTCTCACCCGCTAGCTCCATCTCTCTCCCTCTCTCTCTCTCTCTCTCTCTCTCTCTCTCTCTCTCTCTCTCTCTCTCTCTCTCTCTCTCTCTCTCTCTCTCTCTCTCTCTCCCTCTCCCTCTCCCTCTCTTCCTCTATTCCTACGGACGTCCAGCAGGTGGTTCGTACCACACCTGGCCATCTTCGACAGGTGCGCTGGCCGGTGCCGCCAATCATACCCCCACCTGGCCATCTGCGACAGGTGGCCTGATGCCGCCATTCATACCCCACCTGGCCATCTGAGACAGGCGGGCTGGCCGGTGTCGCCACTCATACCCCACCTGGCCATCTGCGACAGGCGGGCTGGTGCCGCCACTCATACCCCACAGCTGGCCATCTGCGACAGACGGGCTGGCCGGTGCCGCGCACCACCCATCGTCACGGGTGTCGACTGAGACGGCACCATCACATTAGCGGCCGGGGCTGTCGCTCGCCTGGACAGGGGTTCTGCACCGCGCAGGGACCATAAATTCCCGACTGGAGAGGCGACACGACGGCAGCACCGCCCCTGTCGCTGCACTGTCGCCATCACGCGCCACGACAACGCCCAGGTGGTCAGCATGGTCGTGAGACGTCACCATACCTGGCGCCGCTCTCCCGATGGGGGCGTTGCGTGACGTCACAACATCCCGCCCCTCACAATCGTATACATGAGAGCGAGAGTGCGTGAGTGCGAGAGTGCGAGAGATTGATAGAGATTGATAGAGAGAGCGGGAGAAAGAAAGATGTATATATATATATATATAAGAGAGAGAGAGAGAGAGAGAGAGAGAGAAAGAGAAGAGAGAGAGAGAGAGAGAGAGAGAGAGAGAGATAGAGAGAGAGAGAGAGAGAGAGATATATATATATATATATATATATATATATATATATATATATATATATATATATATATATATATATATATATATATATATATATATATATATATATATATATATATATATATATATATATATATATATATATATATATATATATATATATATATATATATATATATATATATATATATATATATATATATATATATATATATATATATATATATATATATATATATATATATATATATATATATATATATATATATATATATATATATATATATATATATATATATATATATATATATATATATATATATATATATATATATATATATATATATATATATATATATATATATATATATATATATATATATATATATATATATATATATATATATATATATATATATATATAGAGAGAGAGAGAGAGAGAGAGAGAGAGAGAGAGAGAGAGAGAGAGAGAGAGAGAGAGAGAGAGAGAGAGAGAGAGAGAGAGAGAGAGAGAGAGAGAGAGAGAGAGAGAGAGAGAGAGAGAGAGAGAGAGAGAGAGAGAGAGAGAGAGATGTGACTGTGGCATCTTTTTCAGCACAGAGAGTCGTTACGAACCCTGTATGAAGCCTTCTCAAGTGAAGTTTGCAGACGAAGCTAAACAAGGTACGTGTTGCTAGCGACAACATTTCACAATTGGCACTTGATGTGCACACGTTGATGCAGTGGCTGATCTTCCAGGTAAATCAATGTTTTTAATGATAAATACCGGTGAGATCACTTGTGACAACAATAAAAACATGGTGCGAGTTTCGTTGTAACTTGCGTCCTAATTACAAATTATTTGCACATAAATGCTCTTAACAGTTTTCTGTGGTACATTGTGATCCTAAAGACCTGCTCTTTGATATCTTGGGATGAATAGCGTACGGTTTTGGTGAGATGAAGCTCACGATTCCTCCATCGCTCATCGCTCGTAGGACCTATGTTGTTGCGTCCCAAATTACTACTTTCAAGTACCCTGGGGTTGAAAGTGGCCTTGAATTCGCATATAGGATCTAAAATAACCGCAAAAGTAGAAGCAAACCCAAAGACGTCATTCGATGCCAACTTAGATTAGTGACCGAAAATACCTTGTCGAGGTCAATGGCCCATGTGAAAATGTTATTCCAGTTGTCAATTAAGTACTGGAGCACACCGAACATCACATCTTTAGATTCACCGCGCAACGACGAAGTGTGAAAATCAGCAAATTCTGTAGAAGAACGACTGGAAGTATTCTGCATTTTGAAATCATAGCTTCGGGACCTAACATGACATTGATACAAAATGTGGCATCAGAAGCTGTGCAAGGGATGCACTATTGGAAGTGCTGAAGCTGGGCATAATCTACTGAACAGCTTGGAAGATATCTTACAGAAATTCTAGGAGGATTTCATCAACTTTGTGTATTTGGAGTGGTTCAGTACTCAGTATCTAATTTAGCTGTTTAGCAGTAATTTAATTTAGTAATAATTAATTTAGGAGTAAGCTGTTTATCTAATTAACGCGAGGTTGTAATAGCCACAAGTCCATTGTGGATTATCTCAATAAAAGTATGTCTGTATGTCTATCGCTTAATCGAGAAGTCATTATGACCATAAATACATCACATGCGTTTGGGTGCTGCTAGCATTCGATGAAGCATGACTGACCGAGGAGGTTTGCAAGCTTTCTTTCTAGTTCTTCCAACACTACCGAACTTTTCTGCTGTGTAGCACCAGGTATAGTTTCTCTACACTGAGCTACTATACCTTATTTGCACTGAGCTATATGCCTTATCTGCACGGAGCTACTATGTGTATGGTCGTGATCTAACTACCTATTATTGGTAGCTCCTCATAATGGTATTCAGCTACTCTTCCAATACAGCTACAAGATATAAAACGATTAGTCTATTGGAATCTCTTGAGACAATATGTAGATGGGCATCCGTCGACTTCCCCCATATCGAGCGGATGGACGATAACAGCTTTCTTTGGACCCAGCAAATGTCAGGTTTAAAAAAAAACTAGTCAAACAGGTTCGGTTATGCATAAAAAGCTGGAGACCTCCCACCAGGCCCGGCTTCCAGGTTCTAATGTCCAGGATATTTTTTTTTAGCTTGAATAGGGAAAATGGCAAGTTATTAGCATTAGCAGTGTAACAAACCAGGGGGTAGGTGGTCCGGGTCACCGACTCACCCGGGATCACCAGGCATGTATGCATAGTCAGATTGTAATATGTCCTCTTGCCCAGATGTTACTCTCATAGTCGCAAATTATCTGTGCCACAGAACATGAATGGCTGGCGGATCAATGAGCAACACCCCAGTTGAACTTCAGCTCGACCTGGTGTCTTCAAACCGCATATGCACGTGAGCGCGCGCTGCGGCTGATTTCGCCGCCGATATCCAAATACACGTGACATTTATGGCGTGCGTAAACCGCCTCACGTCGCGCGACTGACAAGAGTAAGGCCATCGCGTCTGATCGCCGGCCGGCGGTGCCAGCCCATGCAGCACCACTCACACTCGCACGCCGGCATGTGCAGACGGGTCCGGCCTGTGACAGTGTGTCGGCCGTGGTGGGCGACCTTCTGGCCGGCGGTTCCATCCCATGCAGCACCACTCACGCTCGCACGCCGGCATGTGCAGACGGGTCCGGCCTGTGACAGTGTGTCGGCCGTGGTGGGCGACCTTCTGGCCGGCGGTTCCATCCCATGCAGCACCACTCACGCTCGCACGCCGGCATGTGCAGACGGGTCCGGCCTGTGACAGTGTGTCGGCCGTGGTGGGCGACCTTCTGGCCGGCGGTTCCATCCCATGCAGCACCACTCACGCTCGCACGCCGGCATGTGCAGACGGGTCCGGCCTGTGACAGTGTGTCGGCCGTGGTGGGCGACCTTCTGGCCGGCGGTTCCATCCCATGCAGCACCACTCACGCTCGCACGCCGGCATGTGCAGACGGGTCCGGCCTGTGACAGTGTGTCGGCCGTGGTGGGCGACCTTCTGGCCGGCGGTTCCATCCCATCCATCCCATGCAGACGGGTCCGGCCTGTGACAGTGTGTCGGCCGTGGTGGGCGACCTTCTGGCCGGCGGTTCCATCCCATGCAGCACCACTCACACTCGCACGCCGGCATGTGCAGACGGGTCCGGCCTGTGACAGTGTGTCGGCCGTGGTGGGCGACCTTCTGGCCGGCGGTTCCATCCCATGCAGCACCACTCACACTCGCACGCCGGCATGTGCAGACGGGTCCGGCCTGTGACAGTGTGTCGGCCGTGGTGGGCGACCTTCTGGCCGGCGGTTCCATCCCATGCAGCACCACTCACACTCGCACGCCGGCATGTGCAGACGGGTCCGGCCTGTGACAGTGTGTCGGCCGTGGTGGGCGACCTTCTGGCCGGCGGTTCCATCCCATGCAGCACCACTCACGCTCGCACGCCGGCACGTGCAGACGGGTCCGGCCTGTGACAGTGTGTCGGCCGTGGTGGGCGACCTTCTGGCCGGCGGTTCCATCCCATCCATCCCATGCAGACGGGTCCGGCCTGTGACAGTGTGTCGGCCGTGGTGGGCGACCTTCTGGCCGGCGGTTCCATCCCATGCAGCACCACTCACACTCGCACGCCGGCATGTGCAGACGGGTCCGGCCTGTGACAGTGTGTCGGCCGTGGTGGGCGACCTTCTGGCCGGCGGTTCCATCCCATGCAGCACCACTCACACTCGCACGCCGGCATGTGCAGACGGGTCCGGCCTGTGACAGTGTGTCGGCCGTGGTGGGCGACCTTCTGGCCGGCGGTTCCATCCCATGCAGCACCACTCACGCTCGCACTGACTTGACATAGCCTCGGAAAACGTTTCCAAAAGGCGCGAAAAGGATGCCCCGATAGCTATCCGGAAAACGTTCGCCGCCCTGCGGCACGTTACGCTTCAAGCACAATATAACTGCGGATGTTGGGGTGGAAAGAAAAAAAACATGTCTTTGGAAATGTCAAGATGTTTATATTTTCCCAGCACATATGCGACTATGACGCGACCGTCAACGTGCGATCAGTCGACAGATAATGAATTACGCTATCGCCCAATACAAAGCTTTTTCAACAAGGCAATGCGACGGGAGAAAACCAGTCAGATGTTCACAGTCGAATTTTGGATGATGGCTGTTTTCATCTTCGGCGAAAAAGTGACGGTCCACAAATTTGGGACAGGATGGCGAAATTCACATCAGTCGACAGGTAATTAACTGCACTACCATCCGATGCCAAAGTTTTTGAACAGGCAACAAGGTGCCAGAACACTAGTCCGATGTTCACCGCTGGAATATGGAATAATGACCGTGTACATATTCAACAGTAAAATGACGGTCCAGAAATCGAGTGAATGAAGGTGAAACATACCTGAAATAAAAGGTAGCTGTATACACTATTCGTCTGCTATATCATTTTTTCCACACCGCATTGGATTGCGTAGTTTTTTCTTCCAAATGCATGTATGTTAGCATCTTAGTTTATGCATCGTCCAATGCCTGGTGCTCGTGTCGCTGGCCAGTCAAATTTCCGCGCTTGGCTCGTAACGACAAGCAAAAAATATTATTATCGAAGAACTTTAGGTGCGGTTGCATATCGGCACCTTTTGGCGAATATCCGCCATCTTTGCCATCCAGTGTTAAACTGTGCAACGCTAACCAATTTGCCCTATCCGATGTACGTAAGGTAACCATGGTAACCATGTATAACCATGATAACCACGGTAACCATGTAACCAATTTGTACAACCATGTAACCATGGAACCAATTTGTACATGTATAACCATGTAACCATGATAACCATGTAACCAATTTGCCCTATCCGATGTATGTAAGGTAACCATGTAACGGCATAGCACATTGAAAACCATATCCTAGCCTTTAGAACAGAACAGCCATACAGTCCCAGACTGTCCATAATAGCCACTGTACGTGGAGGGCATGTATCGTGAAATATATAAATAAATACATAAACAGCTGAAGCCATTTCCACGTTTCTCAGCACCACTAAATGAACGTCTTTGTTTCCATCACTGTCTACCCCGGCCAAGAAGTGAATCATTTTCATTCGATATATGGGCTTAGCAAAATCGCTGCTGCTGCCGTACATGGCAGGCAATACCATATTTGGAACGAGGTGTAGGCGTTTACAATCATTACTATGCATTCTTGCAGTAGCCATTGTATTGATGCTGAGAATCCCAAAAGTATACCAGTACAGTGAAGTATACAAGTGACACACATGCGCGGTAGGCAACGATGGGGAATATGGACTAAAGCGTGGCTACCTTTGATCGCTCTCTTTCGTATTTCAGTTCCATTTTCCGCGCCTGCTAAAAAGATAGATATTCGGCTGCCCGTAGGATTTATGATAAAAGGCCACTCGTGTGATTCACAATCAGGCTACCCTCTGACACAGCCCGCATCTCGTTTTGTGCTCATGGTAAATGTGTCATCTGAGTCATTTTTATGGGGTGTCATTGACATCGGTGAGCGAAATTTCGATCCCTTCGGCATCATCACGCGGTTGCGTTTTTAGTAGCAGAAACCTTCATGGGCGGCTCCGCCGTGCGGGCGGTGGCATATGCTTACCCCACACTTCTAAGCAAATTTAACATTACACCTTTGGCAATGCATGGAAAGATTGAGCGAAAATGCATCTCGTCCATGAGTGAGAAACCAGTACGGTAGGCATGGAAGTTTCAAATTATTTGTTCCATACATACTACATAATCCATAGCAATATTATTATCTTTAAATACGAGACCGTTGAGTGTTAACTGGAAATATGACCCATCAGCTATTTCTTCCATGCCAATAATTTCCTGTTTCCTGGTTCCACCCATGATCTCGTCCCCCACAGGAATCAGCCGGTGGAAACCAAACATCAGGGGCCGATAACAGGACAGAGACAAATCCCCATATGAAAAAAAAAATTTAAAGGAGACCCGCGAAAAAAATAGCCACGAAATTCGGAAACTTTTTTATTTTGATGTGGGCTGGGACGCCCACATATATTATATATTAGACTCCCGTCGCGTTATCCTTGTGGTGCCTGTGATCGGGGATGGTGGCAACGTCCACAGGGGGCCACCAGAGCCGGCGATAACGTGTAGAGGAGGGAGGGGGCCACTCCGGCGACCACAACTATGTGGTAGGGTCACCGGGCCTGGATTTACGTGAAGAGGAGGGCGGGGGAGGGCTCCGAGGACCACAACAATGCGATAGGATATCACCAGAGCCAGCGTCAGTATGCACAGGAGAGCAATGGGGCCAGCATCAAGTCTGCTGCGCAGGGGCGACCAGGGTGGACACCACAGCCAGTGCATGTTTGCCTACGTGCACTGCCCACCCACACTGAACAACGCCTTTCCAGGATATACTCGTCAGAGTGGCGTGGGGTTCGAGGCGTGTGCTCAGTCACGCCACGAGCCACGTGCGGTCAGCACGGTCACGCCACGAGTTGCCAGCGAGGTGGTCTGAATCACCGCGATAAGTGTCCCTGCGCCGATCAAGACATCGCTGTGCTATGTTTGTAACGAGGGGTCAAGGCATACTGTCAATGGAATTCCTCGCCGTGGTGGCTTGACCGCTCTTCTAGGCGAACCACAGCCGAGCTGACCAGACGGACCACAATCTAGCTGACCAGACGGACCACAGCCTAGCTGACCGGGCGGATCACAATCCAGCTGACCAGACGGGCCACAGCCTGGCTGACCGGGCGAATCACAATCCAGCTGACCAGACGGGCCACAGCCGAGCTGACCAGACGGACCACAGCCTGGCTGACCGGGCGGATCACAGCCGAGCTGACCAGACGGGCCACAGTCCAGCTGACCAGACGGGCCACAGCCGAGCTGACCAGACGGACAACAGCCGAGCTGAACAGGCGGACAACAGCCGAGCTGAACAGACGGACCACAGCCGATTGACCAGACGGCCACAGTCCAGCTGACCTGACGGACCACAGTCCAGCTGACCAGACGGGCCACAGTCCAGCTGACCAGACGGACCACAGTCCAGCTGACCAGACGGACCGCAGCCGAGCTGAACAGACGGACCACAGTCCAGCTGACCAGACGGACCACAGCCGAGCTGACTAGACGGACCACTGACGGGCTGACCAGAGGGATCACAGCCGGGCTGAATAGATGCACCGCAGCCGGGCTGACCGGGCGGACCACAGCCGATCTGACCGGGCGGACCACAGCCGATCTGACCAGACGCACCACAGTCCAGCAGACCAGACGGATCACAGTCCAGCAGGCCAGACAGACGACAGCCCAACTGACCAGACGGACCGCAGCCGAAGCGACACGACGTAGCCCAGGGTGGCGTGTTAACAACCACTTTCAACTTGAGATTATTGGAACATTGTCGTCGCCTGAGTGGGTCATACGGCGACGGAATCGCTACGATCTGGCCGCGGAAGAGCTGCTGAGCGAGTAAGACCGGCCCCAGCCCTCTGCAGACAGCACTGTGCTACGTCGTTGTGCGTTGGGGTGTGTACACCGTCGGGGTGTGTACACCGTCGGGGTGTGTACGCCGTCGGGGTGTGTACGCCGTCGGGTGTGTACACCGTCGGGGTGTGTACGCCGTCGGGGCGTGTACGCTGTCGGGTGTGTACACCGTCGGGGTGTGTACACCGTCGGGGTGTGTACACCGTCGGGGTGTGTACGCCGTCGGGGCGTGTACGCTGTCGGGTGTGTACACCGTCGGGGTGTGTACACCGTCGGGGTGTGTACACCGTCGGGGTGTGTACGCCGTCGGGGCGTATACGCCGTCGGGTGTGTACACCGTCCGGGTGTGTACACCGTCGGGGCGTGTACGCCGTCTGGTGTGTGCACCGGGTGTACACAATATTCCCCGGGCTTCTCCGCCGGCTACCGGCCAGTCTGCCTGTGACATCATGTGCTCGTGCGGACTGCTCGCTGGCTGCCAAGCCTGTCATATTTCTGTTTGCTTGTTGGTAAAATTGAAGCCATTTGCTTTTATTTGTCACACGAAGATAGCTAAATTAAGGCTCCGTTGAGGTGATTGAAAAGGCCACCTGATGTCACCGAACTGTTGATCTATGGTGGGTGTTAAAAAAGCACAGCAACTGTCATGATCCTGTCATGTCGGTCCCAATGGCTCACATCATAGTTGATTGATGACCCACGCCATCGGTATTACAGAACGGTGTATCAAAACTTAGATTTTTAGAGTAAGTCAACACTAAATGCATATACTAAGCAATGTCGCATAGGCCTGTAACCGACAAGACATGGGTGTTTGCGATCCAATCCGTCCGCAGCCAAACGGCACCTGCTCCCATCCCAAATGGCGCGGCGGACCTTCACATTGCGACTCCCCTCGCGCATGTGTGCATACGCGCAGGCTGATCGGCTGGTCGGTCGGCCGGCCGGTCGCCCGAGTTGAGCGCGGCTCTACCTGGCGGTAGTCCGGTCCAACGGCCGCACTGCTCACCAGCGGTAGCCTGACCGTTGGTGCCGGTACCCAGTCCAGCGGTAGCCTGACCGTTGGTGCCGGTGCCCAGTTCACACCGCGGCCGGTCTAATGTTCGACGGTCGGACCAGAACTTTTGCCACATAAGATAAAAATGTCAGTCCAGCCACCTGACCTTCATCCGGTCCGGTGGCAGTGCTAACCAGGAATGCGACATCTGGCGCCTGTACGCAACAGTTTGCGCCCGCCTATAGGGTACCTTGCATAAGGCACCTTGTCACTGGCTATGACACTTGGTGCCCATCTAGGACACTTGGTGCCCGCTTAGGGTACCTTGCATAAGGCACTTTGTCACTGGCTATGGCACTTGGTGCCCGTCTAGGATACCTGGTGCCCGCTTAGGGTACCTTGCATAAGGTACCTTGTCAGTGGCTAGGACAGGTGGTGCCCGTCTACGACACATGGTACCTACCTAGGACACCACGCTCTGTGGATAATACTTGTTGCTTGTCTAGGCCACCCGGTGTCTTTCTAGGATGCCTGGCGAAGATCTAGGACCCATGGCGTTTGATAATTACACCTTGCACCTGGCTGAGACATCTGGTGCCCGTCTAGGACGCCTGGTACTTATCAGGACACCTGGTGCCTGCAGAGAACACCTGGTGGTCCCGGTGCCGGTCTAGGAGACCTGGTATTTGCCTGGAACACATGGAGATTGTCCAGGTGTACCCCTGGGAGACAGGCCGTGTCTGCCCATCTCCATACATGTGGCAATTGGCTGGCGTGTGCGGGGACCCGGGGTGTTCCATTCCCGCCACGTCAGCTAGATCGGCCCATCTTGGATCTGATCAGGGGCGAGGCGCCGCTGTGCCAGTCGATGGCCAGGCAAGCCCAGGGCGTGCGGCGAGGAGTCGCATTATCGGCTGGCCGCCAGCCGCTGTGCGTTGAACACGCACCGCACGCGTTCAACAGCAATCGCGAGCGTCGCGATACGTAACGGCGGGCTATCGCGGCCGATCAGCGCGCAGTGACAGCTGGTCGCTGATCTGGGCTCCTTTTACGGCAAGGTCGCCGGGTCGGACCGCCCACTCTCCATCGGGCCGGTGCCGCCCTCTCCTCTGTTGGGCTGGTGCCGCCGACGCCCTGTGGTCGACACGCTGGCGGTGCTGCAGTCTGCCGCTACAGAGCAGCATCTGCCGCCACATCTGTCGCTACAGAGCAGCATCTGCCGGTGTCGTCTGCCGATACAGAGCATCAACTGCCGCCACATCTGCTGCTACAGAGCAGCATCTGCCGCCACATCTGCCGCTACAGAACAACATATGGCGCTACACGTCAACATCTGTCGCTACAGTCTGCCGCCACATCTTCTGCTACAGAGCAGCATCTGCTGCCACATCTGCTGCTATAGAGAGTATCTGCCGCTACATCTGCTGCTACAGAGCAGCATCTGTCGGTGCCGTCTGCCGATACTGAGCAGCATCTGCCGCCACATCTGCTGCTACAGAGCAGCATCTGTCGCCACATCTGCCGCTACAGAACAACATATGGCGCTACAGTTCAGCATCTGTCGCTACAGTCTGCCGCCACATCTGTCGCTACAGAGCAGCATCTGCCGCTACCATCTGCCGCTACAGAGCAGCATCTGCCGCTGCCGTCTGTCGCTACAGAGCAGCATCTGCCGCTGCCATCTGCCGCTGCCATCTGCTGCTACAGAGCAGCATATGCCGCTGCCATCTGTCGCTACAGAGCAGCATCTGCCGCTGCCATCTGCCGTTACAGAGCAGCATCTGTCGCCACATCTGCCGCTACAGAGCAGCATCTGCCGCTTCAGTCTACCGTTACAGCGCAGCATCTGCCGCTTCAGTCTGCCGTTACAGAGCAGCATCTGTCGCTACATCTGCCGCTACAGAACAGCATATGGAGCAGCATATACCGATACAGGGCAGCATCTGTCGCTACAGAACAACATCTGTTGCTACAGAGTAGCATCTGCCACTGCAGAGTAGTATCTGCCGCTACAGAACATCGCCTGTCGCTATCACACAGGACAATATTTTCCGTCACAAAAGAGCCTGAGACGAGCCGATGTTTTTTTTCGCGTGCCCAATTGGAGGAGTAATTTTAACGGAAGCATGTTTTTGTGCTATACCAATACCATAAATGGCTGCTCACTGCTGTTTATTGCTCTGATCAAGTATGATTATCCGTCATGACAATTATCACTTGAACCACATACCGCGAGGACTGAAATACTTGCTGCAGACTGCCTGTACATTGCTAATCATGATGAATAAATGCCGGGAGCGGACCGGTTACATTCAAACAAAAATCAAGCGCAGGTGACGTTCGACACAACCATCGGACTGGTTCACGCCATGTTCTGCATGCGTGTAACACGATCGACTAGTTCTGGCCGCGCCGGCCACCGAGTTCAGTTCGCACCTGTGCGGCACTTCTGACGCACAGGCATGGCCTGTCTGGCGCCAGACGCGCGCCACGGATCACCGACGCTTCTGCTTGTTGTCTCAGCGGGGCGGAAGTGCAGCACCCCAGTGATCCTCGGCACTCGTACGTCTCCCAGGGTGTCACACAGCAGGCTCGGCAGCATCTTGTCGACAAAAACGGTCGACGAGGCTTTGGCGGGCGTCAGACACACAGGCGCCTGCCGCAGCTCAGGCGAGCCCGCCGTGGCAGCTCGCGGCCGTGCAGTTTTCAGCTCGCTCGCGGAGAGCATTTTCGGCCGATTCTGAGGTGTGAGAAATGAACACACGGCCCGAGCCGCCACTGGGGACGCACTCTGACGAATGGTTTGTTTTTATGAGGTCATGTGTAGGCACGGCGACGGTGGAATGGCTCGAGGTCGAGCGGCGGCGGCGCCGGCGGGGGCGGCGGCCGGTCGAGCGTAGGGCCTGTGGGCGGCAACGAGGGCTCCGACTGCGCGTGCGGTGGCCGCTGCTCGGCAGGGAGCCCGACAGGGAGCCGGCCGGAACAGCGGCGTGGACGGCGCGTGGGCTGGCACGGCCTGGCGTGGTGTGCAGCAACCCAGGCAGCTGAGCCTGATGGTGCTTTCAGATAGTGGAGCCGCGCCCACCACACGCACGCTCCCTACGTCTCCTCAAATTGAGCTGCCCGGTCACGTACGCACATTGAGTACGTTCTGCCGTTTTGGATGGCACATTGAGTACGTTCCGGCCGTTTGAGATGACATAAGCCAGGTTCGTAGGATATGAATGGTAGACAACGGCATGCATTGGCTGGTATCACAGGCTGTCATGAGAATATCAGCGAATACTGATATTTCACCTGAAACGTCTTGGTATCCGGTCACGGCCCCTATTTGATCTCCCTACATAGGAAGCGTGCGATTTTCTTCCTACCCAGCGTAGCCTTGACAAGCAATTATGCATTCGTCACCATTGCTAGTTTGGAGGAAATGACCTTCAAGCGTACTGCCTGATGTCTCAGTGATTACGGATTATACCTAAATTAACATAAGGAATATATCACGATTTGATTTCAACGATTTTAATTTGAATCACGATTGAATTTACTAGTATGGCTATCCGATCGGACCACGTATTCAAATGAACGATTTGCAACGGCTTCCCACTCGAAGTGTGAACACCTGATACTGTTGCATTTATTCCCAGCACGATACGTATATTAGCTTCCAGGGTGACAAATAATCATGCATCGCTGAAGTTCAGCAGTCACTAAATCTGGAAGATATATTGATGCATCTCTGGAAACCTTGACCAAGATTTTCTTCAGCTCGACAGTAGCAGCATGGAGGCTGTGAGCGGGATGGAGCGTATCGGATGCAGCGTAACGCGGAGTGACTTTAGGTTGTTTTTCTGGTACAATCCAAATCAACGTTGGCTCGTTCAGCTCCATCATCAAATCCGAGTCCATGTCACGCCACAATGCGATACAAAATCCAATCCATCTGGAATATCTGACTCGGTTAAGCCATCGGGCCGATGTAATCTTCATCATACTGGGTCAATGTGTGCATATCGGGTCAATTTGCTCACCTTGTGCATGATGAATTCTCAAAACATAGCCATCAACTGCCCTTTGGTGCTGAGCCCTAGTTGTTTCGAGGGAGAGGGAGAGTTTTGGGTTGTCAAATCACCTCCCGCAGATTTTTCGGAGATATCTCATGAATCGTTAAGGATATTGCGTTGACAATTAGAATATCTTCCGACCATTAATTGCCACATGTTGTGCAAACAAAATGATTTGTAGTATTTAAGTTGTAGTATTTAAGTTGTAGTATTTAAGTTGTAGTATTTAAGTTGTAGTATTTAAGTTGTAGTATTTAAGTTGTAGTATTTAAGTTGTAGTATTTAAGTTGTAGTATTTAAGTTGTAGTATTTAAGTTGTAGTATTTAAGTTGTAGTATTTAAGTTGTAGTATTTAAGTTGTAGTATTTAAGTTGTAGTATTTAAGTTGTAGTATTTAAGTTGTAATATTTAAGTTGTAGTGTTTAAGTTGTAGTATTTAAGTTGTAGTATTTAAGTTGTAGTATTTAAGTTGTAGTATTTAAGTTGTAGTATTTAAGTTGTAGTATTTAAGTTGTAGTATTTAAGTTGTAGTATTTAAGTTGTAGTATTTAAGTTGTAGTATTTAAGTTGTAGTATTTAAGTTGTAGTATTTAAGAGTCCGGAACCAGGGCGGCTCAAATTCTGGTCAAGACCTCATCTTAATGAGGTCCTTAGATACACAATTAAACATTGTTCATTTTCATGATAGTCAAAAGATAAATATGAGTGCATATGCAAATCATCAGATAAAAATGCAAAAATGCAAGAGGTGGTCCCGAGGCAGGACATACGACCAAGTGAAGGCTTACACTAGAGTAATGCATCGTGTGCATAGTAATTCGTTGTTCATATTTGTGGCACAGAAATGGAAGATGTGCAGTGGAAATGTATGTCCTCAAAAAGTGCACCAATTTTCGAGTCGATATCAGATCAGGTCACTGAGATGTAATCTGAAAGACCCAGGAGTACAAATCTTAAGGCAAAAGTACCTACTATTGCGAAGTAAAAACGACCAGACCAGGGCACGTGCGCAGATTTCATTTCTGATGTGGTTAGCCCTACAGGACTTTACGATTTTGTATTGAAACAAAATTGCTCAGAAATTTACCTACAAACAGAAGCAGTTTGAAATTGATTTTCGTAGTAAACCACAAACCAAGGATAAAAACGTACTTGGTTTGCTTTTATTACCCTTATTATCTTTCCTGAGCACAGTTGGTTTTGAGAATCGTGGTTTGAATTGTTCATTACATATTTGCAGATGCTTGACCTTGACGTGATCGGTAACTTTGATTTTTGTACAAGTCAGTGTGCTAGAATACGCCTTCAATTAGCACATCACGAATGCTGAAGGACAAAATTGCATTTGTTTCACAATCAGAGTCAGAAAACTATAGCGAAGACCGGATGTCCGACTGCACGCTGACATTTGACCTGCTTCGCTTGGCTTGGAAAGTGAAATAAAAGAAGTAGATACAAATGTTTCGGTGACTCGGTGCTTATGAATGGTGCTATATCATGCCCTTTAGCACGTCTCTCCCCCCAGTCTAAAACGAAAGCTAGTGGTCTGGTCAAATTAGCCTCCCCCGATACTGCGAGTGGTAGGGAATTATGATACAATGCAAAGGAAAAATGACAGAAAAACAATTCACCACTCTATTCTGGTTTCAGTAAAATTATATCTACCGCGACAATGCTAACAACAGAGCTGATATCGCACAACACTGCTATGCCACATTGATCATCTAGCAAAGATGAAAGTGAAGAGCGCACTTGTATTCATCACACATTCTGAAGTTCATGGTGCTACATTACGCATCAACTCGCTATCATTTCACGATTCACGTTTCATGCAAAATCATTCCGACAAAGAAGTCCACAAAATAGCCTACTCCCACTTGTTGCACGTGCTTTGATATCTACACGGCACAGCTGTGGCTTTAGCACACACCGAGCATGCCACAGTTCACATGTGGTACTAAGTTTAAAAAAGAAGAATTGGCTCATGGATCTTAGTGTGGGAACACAGGTTCTAACCCTAAAGCTCATGGTGTCGGTGGGGAAGGGCAGCACCCGGTGGTTCAGTTTTTACGAAGTATATTTTATGGTAAGGATCATCCCGAAGCCACATGGTTTTGCAACGTAGACTCCCATACGTGGGCTGTTGTTTGCTGTTTAGACGACACATGTGCAGGTGTTCCTCAGAATAAATGTTGTGCAGAGACCCTTGCAGTGGACCATTCGTTGTGTAGAAGCAATGCCGCTGAGAAACTGCTTTCCAGTAGGAGTGTCACGTCGTGTCGCGCCTAATTTTGCAGTAGATGTGTCGTGCTACCGTTGGCTTCAGAGACATTAATGGGCTGTGATAGTCATTTCACTCCTTGGTAATTGTATTCAGAATTGGGTGCGATTACGTTTCGGGCCACTTATGGTGCACTGCAGAGGCCAGTCACTTAGCCAGTGGAGAGAGGCCAGGCTCCACGGCTATTGGAGGCCCCATTAGGACTGCAGAGGTTCATCGGGACTGAGCTATGGCGGCCCTGAAGGGAACGTCAGCAAACTAGAACTATTTTGCGACATAAAGGATTCGATTCAGTGCAGGCACCCACTCCATTGTAGGCGTTACTACAAGTTCTTCTATATAAAAGTATAATGTTTGGTTCAAAAACACCGTTAGCGGTTTGGTGACATTTTGTGTCAAGGTTGGTAGAACTTGTGATACTTTCCCGTGCCAGTTAAAGTACAGCAACGTGCCTCAGCAGCATGCGTTGACAATGGTCTACCTATGGCGTGTTTGAAGGAACATTTGATTTCCAAATGGGAGCACCAAGTTCAACTACCGGCATGGGGTTTTTCCCATTTCAACATTTTGGGAATGCGCGGAACTTACAAGTTGAACATCGTTGCTGCATTTCTAAATTGTATGTATGCTTTGTTTCTGCGCATAACTTCTGAGCCATTTCTGAGAGCGTGATGTATTAGCTAAATAAATAATCTTTTCCTCCTGAATTGTGCACGTTGAACATACAAAGTCCAAAGGAATTAAGCAGTCGCCACTATTCGAAAGGGAGAATGTGTGGGAACACACATGGCGCCATCTTTGAGACACATGCATCTACATACCAGCTATTGCTGCAGTATTCGCTTGTGCTGGGATACATGCACATTGGTACAACCACTACCTCATGTATTGGTATTATACATTGGTACATTGGTACCTCATACCTCACATTGGTACCTCATACATTGGTAACGGCCTCCCGGGCGCTGACCAGAACAGCTTCTCAGAAGCCATCCAAACCTCGGAATATCTGCAGACTACAGATGGCCGGATTGCGACTACAGAAAGCGCCTGTGTCACTACAGAAGGCCACTTCGCACTGGACGAGGTCAAGCACTCTCAACGTTCCTGGTATGCTTTTGTGTGGTCTCTCCCGGCGTCAGGACAAAAAGTCCATTCCCCAGGAAAAAAAACTCTGTGTGCCGGGATTAGCCAAGATGGAATAAGGACGCCCTCCAAATCTTGCATAGCCTGTCTTGTCTTATCCTGACCTTGCGCATCTGACGCTGCAATTATAGGTGTGTTGAGAAATCAGTCAAGGCGATAATAGCACAGGTATGGAAGCAGCCAGATGGCATGGACGAAAAAGAACTATCCGAACAACAAGAATGTGTTCGGTTGGGCGGAGGGGCAGCACGGAATCTTTCCGGCTGAGTGATTTTGTACGATCCCAGCACCCAACCATGCACAATCCCACCAAAAGCGGTCTGGCCGGCCGATCCGTGCCGTGATGGCTGCCACGTGAGTCACTCTCAAGCCGAGAGCATGCCACGGAGCCCGGACCGGCGCCGGCACCGGCACCCATGGTCACGGGGCGGCACACTGGCCACGTGGAGACCTGCCGCGGCCGGCACCATGGTCACGGGGCGGCACACTGGCCACGCGGAGACCTGCCGCGGCCGGCACCATGGTCACGGGGCGGCACACTGGCCACATGGAGACCTGCCGCGGCCGGCACCATAGTCATGGGGCGGCACACTGGTCACGTGGAGACCTGCCGCGGCCGGCACCATAGTCACGGGGCGGTACACTGGTCACGTGGAGACCTGCCGCGGCCGGCACCATAGTCATGTGGCGGCACACTTGCCATACGGAGACCTGCCGCGGCCGGCACCATGGTCACGGGGCGGCACACTGACCACGTGGAGACCTGCCGCGGCCGGCACCATAGTCACGTGGCGGCACACTTGCCATACGGAGACCTGCCGCGGCCGGCACCATGGTCACGGGGCGGCACACTGGCCACGTGGAGACCTGCCGCGGCCGGCACCATAGTCACGTGGCGGCACACTTGCCATACGGAGACCTGCCGCGGCCGGCACCCATGGTCACGGGGCGGCACACTGACCACGTGGAGACCTGCCGCGGCCGGCACCATAGTCACGTGGCGGCACACTTGCCACACGGAGACCTGCCGCGGCCGGCACCATAGTCACGGGGCGGCACACTGGCCACGTGGAGACCTGCCGCGGCCGGCACCATAGTCACGGGGCGGCACACTGGCCACGTGGAGACCTGCCGCGGCCGGCACCATAGTCACGGGGCGGCACACTGGCCACGTGGAGACCTGCCGCGGCCGGCACCATAGTCACGGGGCGGCACACTTGCCATACGGAGACCTGCCGCGGCCGGCACCATAGTCACGGGGCGGCACACTTGCCATACGGAGACCTGCCGCGGCCGGCACCATAGTCACGGGGCGGCACACTGGCCACGCGGAGACCTGCCGCGGCCGGCACCATAGTCACGGGGCGGCACACTGGCCACGTGGAGACCTGCCGCGGCCGGCACCATAGTCACGGGGCGGCACACTGGCCACGTGGAGACCTGCCGCGGCCGGCACCATAGTCACGGGGCGGCACACTGGCCACGTGGAGACCCATACGGAGACCTGCCGCGGCCGGCACCATGGTCACGGGGCGGCACACTGGCCATACGGAGACCTGCCGCGGCCGGCACCATGGTCACGGGGCGGCACACTGGCCACGTGGAGACCTGCCGCGGCCGGCACCATAGTCACGGGGCGGCACACTGGCCACGTGGAGACCTGCCGCGGCCGGCACCATAGTCACGGGGCGGCACACTTGCCATACGGATGGAGACCTGCCGCGGCCGGCACCATAGTCACGGGGCGGCACACTTGGCCACGTGAGAGACCTGCCGCGGCCGGCACCATAGTCACGGGGCGGCACACTGGTCCACGTGGAGACCTGCCGCGGCCGGCACCATAGTCACGGGGCGGCACACTGGCTACGTGGAGACCTGCCGCGGCCGGCACCATAGTCACGGGGCGGCACACTGGCCACGTGGAGACCTGCCGCGGCCGGCACCATAGTCACGGGGCGGCACACTGGCCACGTGGAGACCTGCCGCGGCCGGCACCATAGTCACGGGGCGGCACACTGGCCACGTGGGAGACCTGCCGCGGCCGGCACCATAGTCACGGGGCGGCACACTGGCCACGTGGAGACCTGCCGCGGCCGGCACCATAGTCACGGGGCGGCACACTGGCCACGTGGAGACCCGCACTAGTCACGGGGCGGCACACAACCCATAGTCACGGGGCGGCACACTGGCCACGTGGAGACCTGCCGCGGCCGGCACCATAGTCACGGGGCGGCACACTGGCCACGTGGAGACCTGCCGCGGCCGGCACCATAGTCACGGGGCGGCACACTGGCCACGTGGAGACCTGCCGCGGCGGCACCATTGTCACGGGGCGGCACACTGGCCACGTGGAGACCTGCCGCGGCCGGCACCATAGTCACGGGGCGGCACACTGGCACATTGTCACGGGGCGGCACACTGGCCACATGGAGACCTGCCGCGGCGGCACCATAGTCACGGGGCGGCACACTTGCCGCCCACATAGTAGGGCACTCATACGGAGACCTGCCGCGGCCGGCACCATAGTCACGGGGCGGCACACTGGCCACGTGGAGACCTGCCGCGGCCGGCACCATAGTCACGGGGCGGCACACTGGCCACGTGGAGACCTGCCGTGGCCGCGAGTGATTGGGGCAGCCGCCCTGCGGCAGGCCGGACCGCTCCGGAAATAGCCGCCTGCGCGATGAGGTCAGGTGCCGGACGTGAGCCGGTAACAAGCGTGCCGTGATATCACGTGTTTACCTAACGCCGCCGGCCCCGGAACTCACGCCTCGACGTGGCTCCCCGGCATGGAAGTGTATATCGTCTGCATATACACTTGTGGCAAGGGGCCGCGACACTGGCCGGCCGGATGTGCAGTGCAGCGCCTCATGACACGGTGTCGGATGGTGTCACGCTGTGGTGTCGGATGGTGTCACGCTGTGATGTCGGATGGTGTCACGCTGTGGTGTCGGATGGTGTCACGCTGTGGTGTCGGATGGTGTCACGCTGTGGTGTCGGATGGTGTCACGCTGTGGTGTCGGATGGTGTCACGCTGTGGTGTCGGATGGTGTCACGCTGTGGTGTCGGATGGTGTCACGCTGTGGTGTCGGATGGTGTCACGCTGTGATGTCGGATGGTGTCGTGGTGTGGTGTCGGATGGTGTCACGCTGTGGTGTCGGCTGGTGTCATGCTGTGGTGTCGGATGGTGTCACGCTGTGGTGTCGGATGGTGTCACGCTGTGGTGTCGGATGGTGTCACGCTGTGGTGTCGGATGGTGTCACGCTGTGGTGTCGGATGGTGTCACGCTGTGATGTCGGATGGTGTCACGCTGTGGTGTCGGATGGTGTCACGCTGTGGTGTCGGATGGTGTCACGCTGTGGTGTCGGATGGTGTCACGCTGTGGTGTCGGATGGTGTCATGCTGTGGTGTCGGATGGTGTCGTGGTGTGGTGTCGGCTGGTGTCGTGGTGTCATGCCAGATGATGTTGCGTTGTCGTGTCGGATGGTTTTGCTTTGTCGCGTCAGATGGTGCTACCTTGTTATGTTGGACAGTGCCATGTCGACGTGTCAGACGAGTTTCTGTTGCAGTGTTAGACGGTGCCGTGTCGACGTGTCAGACGAGTTTCTGTTGCAGTGTTAGACGGTGCCATGTCGGCGTGTCAGACGAGTTTCTGTTGCAGTGTTAGACGGTGCCATGTCGGCGTGTCAGACGAGTTTCTGTTGCAGTGTTAGACGGTGCCGTGTCGGCGTGTCAGACGAGTTTCTGTTGCAGTGTTAGACGGTGCCGTGTCGGCGTGTCAGACGAGCTCATGCCCCAGTGTCAGACGGTGCCGTGTCGGCGTGTCAGACGATGTCATGTTAAAGTGTCAGATGAGTGTTTATGTTGCAGTGGCGGACGGTGTCATGTCGTAGTTCAGACTGCGTCGCATTGTGGTGTCGGATGTGTTATGTCGTGGTGTCCAGCCAGGTGGTGTTGGGTGCATTGTCAGCTGGTGTATTGGCGTGCGTATGGCACTTAACGTACATAATCATAATGGTCTGTTGTAATATAATATCATGGTCTATTTTAAGATAATATCACGGTCTGTTAGTAGATGATATCGTAGTGCATTTAAGGCGATGTCGTGGTCTGCAGTCAGAGTGTGTCATGATCTTCTGTCTGATGGTGTCATGATCTGTTGTCAGTTGGTGTCGTGATCTGTTGTCAGTTGGTGTCGTGATCTGTTGTCAGTTGGTGTCGTGATCTGTTGTCAGATGGTGTCGTGATCTGTTGTCAGTTGGTGTCGTGATCTGTTGTCATTGGTGTCGTGATCTGTTGTCAGATGGTGTCGTGATCTGTTGTCAGATGGTGCCTTTTTCTTTTTGCTGTCAGATGGTGTCATTGTTTGCTGTCAGATGATGTCGTTGTCTGCGGTCAGATGGTTTCATGGTTTGCTCTCAGATGGCACCGTGGTTTGCTGCCAGATCATGGCTTGCTGTCAGATGGTGTCGTTGTTTGCTGTTAGATGGTGTCATGGATTTCCGTTAGATGGTGTCGTGGTTTTCTGTCAGATGGTGTCATAGTTTGCTGTCAGTTGGTGTCGTTGTTTGCTGTCAGATAGTGTCATGGTTTGCTGTCAGTTGGTGTCGTTGTTTGCTGTTAGATGGTGTCATGGATTTCCGTTAGATGGTATCGTGGTTTGCTGTCAGATGGTGCCATGGTTTGCTGTCAGTTGGTGTCGTTTGCTGTCAGATAGTGTCATGGTTTGCTGTCCGTTGGTGTCGTTGTTTGCTGTTAGATGGTGTCATGGATTTCCGTTAGATGGTGTCGTGGTTTGCTGTCAGATGGTGCCGTGATTTGTTGTCAGATGATGTCATGAATGTCTGTCAGATTTCTGTTAGATGGTGTCGTGGTTTGCTTTCAGATGGTGTCATGAATGTCTATCAGATTTCTGTTAGATGGTGCCGTTGTTTGCTGTCAGATGTTGTGGTTTGCTCTCAGATGGTTTCATGGATTTCTGTTAGATGATGTCGTTGTTTGTTGTCAGATGGTGTCATGGATTTCCGTTAGATGGTGTCGTGGTTTGCTGTCAGATGGTGTCATGGATGTCTGTCAGATTTATGTTAGATGGCGCCGTGGTTTGCTGTCAGATGGTGTCGTGGTTTGCTGCCAGATGGTGTCGGGGTTTGCTGTTAGATGGTGCCGTGGTTTGCTGTCAGATGGTGTCGGGGTTTGCTATCAGATGGTATCGGTGTTTCCTTCGCCGAAAGGCGTTATCGGAATGACCTTGAACTGCATGTTATCCCTGGTTATCCTTGTCATGCAGATAATACTTACCAATCATTGATGCAGCCTGGGTGCATCCTAGGTGTACTCTGGGTGTAGCCTAGGTGAATTCTAGGCGAATTTCAGGTTTTGCCTGCGCATAACCTTGGTATAGCCTGGGTCTACCATGAATTTATCCCGGGTGTTGCCTATATTTATAGCTTGGTTGCATCCAAAGCGAAACCTAGTTTTATCTTAGGTGAATCGTGGATGGACCAGGGTGTAGCCAGATGTAGTCTGGGTTTGGCCTAATTGTAGTCCAGAGACTGAATAGAATGAAGGCTTGAAAAGCACAAGTGTGGCCTGTTCGTGACATATGTGCAACAAATATTTTGTTCAATTCATCATGTTATTTCTGCATCATTGACAAACAGAGACAATGTTGCATGGACGTCCTTGGTTTCAGATATTTTTCCCTCCTGATGTATTCATCGTTGCCATGAGTTCGTCTTGCAACAGCTATATCCACATGATGTATCTAATCAGAAATATTATGACGACGACAAACGTGTATTTCCAACACCAGTAATTTAGACCTATCTGTTCAATCGTGAATAATTGAAGAATCTGCTTACTAGCAAGTTGCTACTCAAAGCAATTCACACACTAACATCCGTTTTACCATTGCTGCCGCCACTGATAAATAAATCTGGAAACCTAAGAGGTAGGAAAAAAACGTTTCACTTGGAACCTTTCTATGTCATTCTTTTCTGCGATGAATTCCAGATGACGGGGCAAAGTGTGTTCACAGTGCATGTGGAGTAAATATATGGCTATGCCCACAAACTCATATCCACGACATTGGCGTGTATGCCAGCATCATTTGCAATTTGAACCGTTGGCGAGTGAGGGGAAGAGGCGAACTACAGGCCTTTCGTAGTGCAAGAACCTGGCCGGGTTTGTTACCACTGCAACTGCGACAATGAGTCTGAGGACCAACCGAAGCTTCCATATCGTGGTAACCCGTGATGATAAATCGTGGGACACCATGCATGGCACGATGGCGATAATTGTGGGCGCCATACAATTCTCATGATGAGAATTGTGGGAACCATCCATGACACGATGGCGAGAATTGTGGGCACTATGCATGACACGATGATGAGAATTGTGGGGCACCATACATGACACGATGGCGATAATTGTGGGGCTCCATACATGACACGATGGCGAGAATTGTGGGAACCATGCATGACACGATGATGATAATTGTGGGGCACCATACATGGCACGATGGCGATAATTGTGGGGCTCCATACATGGCACGATGACGATAATTGTGGGGCACCATACATGGCACGATGGCGATAATTGTGCGGCACCATACATGGCACGATGGCGATAATTGTGGGGCTCCATACATGGCACGATGACGATAATTGTGGGGCACCATACATGGCACGATGGCGATAATTGTGGGCGCCATACATGGCATGATGGCGATAATTGTGGGCTCCATACATGGCACGATGGCGATAATTGTGGGAACCATGCATGGCACGATGGCGATAGTTGTGGGCTCCATACATGGCATGATGGCGATAATTGTGGGAACCATGCATGGCACGATGGCGAGAATTGTGGGGTACCATACATGGCACGATGACGATAATTGTGGGCGCCATACATGGCACGATGGCGAGAATTGTGGTGCACCATGCATGGTACGATGGTGAGAATTGTGGGCACCATACATGGCACGATAACGATAATTGTTGGGCACCATACATGGCACGATGGCGAGGATTGTGGTGCACCATGCATGGTACGATGGCGAGAATTGTGGGGTACCATACATGGCACGATGACGATAATTGTGGGCGCCATACATGGCACGATGGCGAGAATTGTGGTGCACCATGCATGGTACGATGGCGAGAATTGTGGTGCACCATGCATGGTACGATGGCGAGAATTGTGGGCGCCATGCATGGCACGATGTGCTGTTCAGCCGCATAAATGTTGTCACTTAGTTTTGATCTGATCGAAGGATGTCAGTAGACAAGATAGTGCTTGGAAATCAGGTAAAGATAGTTTTCTCACGAGTAGGTCAGATTTTGTATCAAGAAAACAACACATAACACATCCTAGCATGATAGGCTCGTTTGTCAAAAATGGACGGTCAGACGGGACAGCGTCGGGTCTGGTCTTTTATATGAACTTGTCTTACTTATACTCGACAGACGAATTACTCGGGTACCTTCCCGCTGGTAACTTGTTTTACTTATACTCGACAGACGAATTACTCGCATACCTTCCCGCTGGTAGCTTGTTTTACTTATACCCGACAGACGATTACTCGCATACCTTCCCGCTGGTAGCTTGTTTTACTTATACCCGACAGACGATTACTCGCATACCTTCCCGCTGGTAGCTTGTTTTACTTATATTCGACAGACGAATTACTCGGGTACCTTCCCGCTGGTAACCCTGCACTAATGGATAGACGATGAGCAATTCGCAAAGGCACCATATGAATATTGCGCAGGATAAGATAACACGCACATGGTGTATTGTGCATATCATGGTCACCATACTTGCATGCGAACTTCATCTCATCTTGGGCTGTTGATTGCAATTATATTATTTGACGGCCATCGGGCTCAAGAGAAAATGGGTAGGGGTGTGAGCACGTTGGCCATATATATTTTACTCCAGCTTGCCCGAGTGCTCAAACACCATGCACAGCTAAAGCAGACATCGGATAAACATGATTAGACAAGTCTTGAATGTCAGGCAGACAGTTTATCATCTTCATTAGCAATCAGATCACATTACTTATGGGCAGGTTTATGCTTCGTGATGTCGGCTCCTAATCAGCTAAGCTAAGCAAAGCACATTAACACAAACACATTTAAGTATATCGCACATTAACACCACACACTTGCACGAATTAATAATCGTCCACTTAACGGCTGCATAACATGGCCCAGCCAGAGCCCACTGACCACCGGTGTCACACAGCCCAGCCAGAGGCCACTGACCACTGGTGTCACACAGCCCAGCCAGAGGCCACTGACCACCGGTGTCACACAGCCCAGCCAGAGGCCACTGACCACTGGTGTGTCACACAGCCCAGCCAAAGGCACTGACGTGTCACACAGCCCAGTCAGAGGCCACTGACGTGCCACATAGCCCAACCAGAGGCCATTGACCACTGGTGTGTCACACAGCCCAGCCAGAGGCGACTGACGTGTCCCACAGCCCAGTCAGAGGCCACTGGTGTGTTGCACAGCCCAGCCAGAGGCCATTGACCACTGGTGTGTCACATAGCCCAGCCAGAGGCCACTGGTGTGTTACACAGCCCAGCCAGAGGCACTGACGTGCCACATAGCCCAGTCAGAGACACTGTCCACTGGTGTGTCACACGGCCCAGCCAGAGGCCACTGACCACTGGTGTGTTACACAGCCTAGCCAGAGGCACTGACGTGCCACATAGCCCAGTCAGAGACACTGTCCACTGGTGTGTCACACGGCCCAGCCAGAGGCCACTGACCACTGGTGTGTTACACAGCCTAGCCAGAGGCCACTGACGTGCCACATAGCCCAACCATAGGTCACTGACGTGTCACACAGCCCAGCCAGAGGACACTGGCCACTGGCATGCCACACAGCCCAGCCAGAGGCACTGACGTGTCACACAGCCCAGTCAGAGACACTGGCCACTGGTGTGTCACACGGCCCAGCCAGAGGCCACTGACCACTGGTGTGTTACACGGCCCAGCCAGAGGCCACTGGTGTGTTACACAGCCCAGCCAGGGGTAAAACACCACTGATGCGTCACACAGCCCAGCCAGGGGCCACTGATAGCTAATATGTCACACGGCCCAGCCGGAGGCTACTGACCACCGGTGTGTCACACAGGCCAAGCGGCGACTCACCACAGTGATGGCGGACGTGGCGTCGTCGATTTGCACCATCTCGTGCAGTGAGACGGGCGTGTGGATGGCACCCTGGTCGTGACAGTCCACGTAGAGGTGGACGCGCGCCGCCGGCTGCTGCTGGTGCACACGCAGCACCAGCGAGGTGATCGTGTTGTGGCTCTGCACCGTGTCGACGGCCCAGTGCTGGGTCCGCAGTCGGCCCTTCTCCATCGTCTGTAGGATCACTGCAGGAGCGGAGACGACAGCCGTCAGCGAGGGGGCTGTGTGGGACCACTAAAGGAACAGGGACAACAACCGTCAGCGAGGGAGCTGCGTGGGACCGCTGCAGGAACAGAGACAACAGCCGTCAGCGAAGGGGTTGTGTGGGACCGCTGCAGGAACAGGGACGACAGCCGTCAGCGAGGGGGCTGTGTGGGACCACTGCAGGAACAGGGACGACAACCGTCAGCGAGGGAGTTGTGTGGGACCGCTGCAAGAGCGGAGACGACAGCCGTCAGCGAGGGGGCTGTGTGGGACCACTGCAGGAACAGAGACGACAACCGTCAGCGAGGGAGTTGTGTGGGACCGCTGCAAGAGCGGAGACGACAGCCGTCAGCGAGGGGGCTGTGTGGGACCACTGCAGGAACAGAGACAACAGCCGTCAGCGGGGGGGGGGGGCTGTGTGGGACCGCTGCAGGAACAGAGACGACAACCGTCAGCGAGGGAGTTGTGTGGGACCGCTGCAGGAACAGGGACGACAGCCGTCAGCGAAGGAACTGGGTAAGATCACTGCATGTACATTGTACATGGACAACAGCTGATGCCAGTAAGCTGTGTAAGATCACTGCATGTATGCACATTGACAACAGCTGGTGTTATTGAACTAGGCAGGGTCGCTGCATTTACAGGGACGACGACGGTCATCCGGTTCACTGCATGTATGCATGTACATGGCTACTACCAGAAGTGCTGACAAATTACCCACATGAATACAAATAAGCAAGCAGTCACTGTTCGTACATTTTGTAGTTCGCTGTACATTTCCGGGAAGTCACTGTACTGCCGGGCGACAACGATTCCTCCTGTGAACAACTTCACTCCATGCAAATGATGTTTTGGCTCACTGGAAAAAACGTAGGTGTTAACGCGCATGGTGCATATCCATACGTGTTCGCGGAGAAGGGCTCGAAATTGTCAGACCGGCTCCATCCAAATGTTTGCCGGCTTCGGCTTTTGTGCTGAGTGGCTGAGTTCGTATCCTCTCAAGCCGGTGACTGGGTTCATGTCGGATGCACATTCACATGGACCTCAGAAGGACCGTCCCTGTCATCAATGTTTCGGAACAAGCTCACACATGCCACCAGAAAACCACGCACGTGACTGAGGAGCCAACTCTCTTCACTTCTGGCCGTCGGAAAGAACGCGCATGGTGGCCCACCGAGAACGTACAGCCAACTTCGTCGAGAACGCACAGATGCCGTCAGCCTGCGACTGGGACCACCATCGGCGGGGAGCGCGCACCTCCAGCAGCTCGGGGGGGGGGCTCCGTACGACCGGCAACACATTCGAGCGCTGTCTGAACTCTCTGGTGTCTCACATGTCCCGCCGGCGGCAACTGGAGGCCAATCGCTGAGCCAATGAGGGTGCTAATTCTGAACATTTCCACACAACGTCTGGGGCCGAGTTGCTGCCCAAGACACTATCGCATATTGTTATATCGGATACAACTAACCCCCCTGGATGGCTTCCACACATGCTGCATTCGTATGCAATCGATACGAAAACATGAATATCTGCACCGTGAGGGCGGAAAATATCGTATGTGAAATCCGGAGACGACGGTGCAACTTTTTTTTATGCAAGAAGCTACTCCTTCAATATTATCAAGCTCCGTACTTTTGGAGCCCAACATTATGTATTCCTTTAATCAACAACGTGAGTTGCTTTAAAAAAATGGCCGAGAAACTAACGTTCCTGCCCACAATTTCCAGGTTACCGAAAAGTAGCATGGTTGCGTCTGTGCTCAGCCTGCGTGTGACTGTGACAATGATGGTGTGGTGGTGACAGACTATCCGCGGTATGCTGGCCATGGTTGGGTCTGTACTCAGCCTGCGTGTGACTGTGAAGCCTGCGTGTGACTGTGACAATGGTGGTGTGGTAGTGACAGACTATCCACAGTACGCTGGCCATGGTTGCGTCTGCACTCAGCCTGCGTGTGACTGTGACAATGATGGTGTGGTGGTGACAGACTATCCGCGGTATGCTGGCCATGGTTGGGTCTGTACTCAGTCTGCGTGTGACTGTGACAATGGTGGTGTGGTAGTGACAGACTATCCACAGTACGCTGGCCATGGTTGCGTCTGTACTCAGCCTGCGTGTGACTGTGACAATGATGGTGTGGTGGTGACAGACTATCCGCGGTATGCTGGCCATGATTACGTCTGTACTCAGCCTGCGTGTGACTGTGACAATGATGGTGTGGTGGTGACAGACTATCCGCTGTATGCTGGCCATGGTTGCGTGAATAATTCAAGAACCTGGAGTATCGTGCTGAAGCTGAGCCGAAGTCATGATTCTTCGTTAATCAGCAGTGCGACCTGAGAATCGTTGCTTACCTTTATGCATTTTTCTGTCAAGAATGATGGACATTTTGTTTCTTCTGCCGGTGACGTCTATCTCCATCAGCGTCTGTGGGTGTGTTCTCGCGAATCGTTTCGGCTTCACATTCGTCAAGACGATGTAGAACTCGTCATTCAGGACCTCATCCTGCAGGCTCTCCGTCAGCTCTGGAAATCACGTTCGATGTCAAGCACAATGCAAATGTACAACGATGGGGGACTTAGGTAGGACACTTAGCGTGAGTTGATTTCCTAATTATAGCTTGACATGTCGGCAGGCTGATATATTTTGGAGAATAGTGTACGTTTGTTTTCTCGTACGGTACACTTTATACACTATCTTAGTAGTGTTTTGGACAAACTTGGAATATTTATTATCTGCATCAGGATAAGTCTGCATCGCGAGGTTATTTTGGGGAATCGCGGTACTACCATACCAAAAGTCGCCAGATGTAAAAATCTTCGGAACTGGGCAAGCTACGCCAGTGGGTGTGAAGCCTGCTCAGTGACAAAAGATGCTACGATATCAGAATATATTCTGATGATATCAGGTATTGCCAGCTGATTCCAGGTGCTGCACGGTGTTGTTCAGGCCTGCCTTGGAGAGGCAGGTAGGTACTGTCGAACATCGGAATACCAAACTTACCTTCCCCTGATACTGCAGTCCACAGTTCCCTAACGCTGTCCCTCTCAGCATGTTCTACTAAAGTTGTTCTTCAGAACAGCGCTTCGTAAAACGGCTAAGGCGATGGATATTTAAACGACGAAGAGCCGTCTGCATAACCCAATAAAATTGCTCAGCACGTGAACAATGCAAATTAATCATTTAGATAGCAAGTGCATTCCCATTTTAACTTGCTCAACCTGTTCAACACTCGCCGTGTATGATGAGGGGAGGGGTGGGTGGGGCGATGACAGCCCATTGTGGATCGCTTACGCTCAACACTAAGCCTCGCATGGTATGAAGTTGACATTTGGGACGACTGATGATACGTTCCTCGCGCGTGTTTCGGTAAAAAGTTCCGCATAATTTCTGATGATAATGATTAAAAAAAAAAAATTCAACATCGCACCAGTTTATAATTCTTCCACTCAGAATTAGACGTGCTCAATTTTTTTGTTTTTGTGTTTAGGAGCTTCGCCACAATATTTCTTAGAAGTGCAAGTGTTGCTCAAAAGGGTTCCATGGAGGAACTTACTCGGTGCTAGTTCAGCCGACGCCGACCAGGGGCCACCCATCCAACCGCCGACCACGTGATTATGTCACGTATGTCACGTGACCTGCACTCCCCCGAGGCCGAGGACTGCCGCTCCCAGTGTCAATCCAATAGAGGGTGCCACGCTGAACGGTTGTATGAGGCCGAAGCTGAGCAAGAAGGCTGTGAGACAGAGAGGACAGTTGCATAGCGTGGCACGCATGCTAGCTCAACAATTCAGCATAATATATCTAAGTTTGAGATGCGTTCACCATATTCAGCAGATAACTTAATTTTGAACGGCGTTGTGGCCGGTTCTGGCTGAATATAATTGTTTTCAATGCAGATATGCCGACATTAGGGACACTTATTTCGGAAATACAGCCTCCGTCGAACATGGACCACGTATCTCAATTGTAAATGCGCTGCAGAATGGTCGAAATAGGCTTTGCTCATTTCTGAAATTCTTGCACTTCCCCGAAAATTTGGCGCAGTAATGTGCGAATATTGACGAGTAACCGAGAGAGCGCAGCTCCCGTCGGCCCACACGGGTAGCCAAGAGCGCATGTGCGGCTCAGTACAGTAATGTGCGAGTATTGACGGGGAGACAAGAGAGCGCAGTTCCCGTCAGGCCGCACGCTTTCTGTTGCGGTATTGTGTCTTGCGCCTGCAGCAGGCGAGCCCCAAAGGCAGCCTGTCCTGCTTTCGCCCGTTCAGCGCCTCTAATGCCAATGGTGCCTCGCTCGGATGTGAGCCGTGGATCGCTCGGTTGTGAGCCGTAGATCGCTCGGTTGTGACTCATGGATTGCTCAGTTGTGACCCGTGGATCGCTCGGTTGTAACCCGTGGAGGTTTGACTTAAGCCAGATCTCCTCATAGCTATATATGATATGTGGTCAGATGAGGTGTTGATATATTTGTGGGTATCGTCGCCACACTTGATGGCTGTCTTATGACAGTGTCCTCAATAGATTGAATGCATGGATTGGTTGTTGACGCCCCAGATTTCGCGAAATTGTCCAATCGAATCTGCCATTGGGCGTTGCTAGTTGACCCAAAAGTGAAAAACGACGTACTACTGAATTTGTTTAGTGGCTCATAATATCCCGATATATATATATATATATATATATATATATATATATATATATATATATATATATATATATATATACATACGTATATATATATATATCGTAGCTCCAGCTCAAAGAGGGGTGAATGCTTGAGGTGGTCGGCAGCCATCCTCTTCCTCATAAGCGGAAGATGGTGAAATGTTCTCATGTAATGAGGGCTAAAAGGACCTGATTAAGGTGGGAATTGTCGCCCAATTCACTTCAGCTTGGACCAATCAAGTTAAATTTCCACGTCGTACACCGAATTGACTTCCAGGAAAAAGGAGCAGAACACAGCAAATTATTACGCCTCGGCGCACAACATGGAACCAGTTCATCTTCACCCAGACCTCATCGCCGGCACGTTACTCGACATATCTCAATACCAGCGAACCCGGCTGGCAAGCAAACAACGCCCGCCTCCGCCTCCAGGGACCTCCCCACCTGAACGAGCCGCTTCTCGCCGCCCGACTTCCGCGCCCAAACAGAGACGCTGTCATCCGCACTGTGCGCTCAGGCGACAGATCTCCGGCACAGCTCCTCGCCACTCCTCCACACCCACCCCCACCCCCCACCCCCACTACTTCTGCACAGGGCGGAAACGAGTCACCGCCGCCGGCGCCTCCCGCACAAAAGGTGCGGCGCCGTACCGGACGCCGATAAACCAGCCTGGTGAGTCTCCGGGGACGGCGGCAGCGGCGGCCGGCCGCCCTGTCGGCAGACGAAAACATACCGCCGCGCCGGCGGCCACACGTCTGGCTACGCGTATGAAATGGTAGACGCGCAGAACACAGGCGAAGGGCTAATGCTGTTGTTTGAACGTGTCGCAAGACATTCGTCCATACCTGGGGGCTGATGCAGCCCATAAATATTTGCTTTCGCCACCATGAAAAACACAAATTATTCGAGTTAGCGTAACCCGGCTTGGTAAATCTGATGGGGCATCCTTTGTCGACATTATGGTGTGCGAAATTTCAAGATATGGTGTCTGGTCAGTGACCTGTTCCATCATAAGAGCAAACGTGCCCGGCTGTTTGTCGAAATCGCAAACTAAGGCACTTCACCTGACTAACTGTCCCCAAATGGCTAATTTTGTATATGATATGTGATGGACAACCCAGACAATTTACTTGCATATCTTGGCCAGCCAAGGTCATTCGACGTCATTGACCCAATTTGACACCTGATGATCTTGTTCGTCTTGTGAGCTAATCTGAAACTATTCTTGCCGCAAAAGGGGAATTTGGCATCAACTTCTCCCATTGGTACTAGACAATAGTTTTTTTCGAACAATATTTCGAAGTTTCCAAAGCGAAGTGAGCACTTCACTTTCATTCTACACTTAATGCATGTATCGAAATGTAATAAATCACACGTCGTTGTGTAGTGTAATATATTACACATCGTTGTATAGTGTAATAAATTGCACATCGTTGTGTAATGTAATAAATTACACATCGTTGTGTAGTGTAATAAATTACACATCGTTGCGTAATATAATAAATCACACATCGTTGTGTAATGTACTAAATCATACTTCGTTGTTAACTTGAGATACTAAGAAATATTTGCGGAACATGGCAATTGTACGTCTGTCATCGTCTTACAAACTAACGATTATGCTTAAGACTTTTCCATTTTGTGCAAACTGATCTAATCCTACACTGGAGATCACCTGGTAGCCCCGCGATTGACCAGGAATCAGTCAGCCAGTGACTGAGTAATGGGTATGAATCGCGAAATCACCCCACGTTCAACACGCTGGTTTTCCCGCACGTCGCTAACGTACTCCGTTTGGAGACGCTAGAGGAGCTCGCAACAACCCTCCTCCCCCTGCACCGGAAAAGGAGGAAAATGTCGTACACGGGTGGAGGTTAAGATGAAAATGTCATACAAGGGTGAGGGTAAAGATGAAAATGTCGAACACGGGTAAGGGTTAAGATGAAGATATGCACGGGTGAGAGCTAGGCTGAAAATCACGACCCATGAGATGCCTTGCATGTCGCATATACAGGCAGAAGTTCCAAAATGCTGATTGAACAGTTCCAAGAGGCAAGCTATCCCGGCGGAATGCCTGGTTTATCACTCAGTAGCGTTATCGTGTCACTCTTTTCAGTCCGGAGCTCTTCATTCACAGCCTTCTTGAACCTGGACCTCGAAGCGGGTGATGACACCTTCCAGGCCAAGGTATTGCACGGGACCAAGCAACATCGGCAAGTATTTTAATGCAGCGAGTGAGCGCACTCAAAGTTACCGCGCCGGGGCATCATTCATGATTCATACGGCGTGCTTTTATGCCCTGCTTTCAGTGGAGCACCTTTCATCGTGAGCCCCAGCACTGCAAGCAACTGCTCGTAAACAACGACTATCATGGTAGGGACATTAACGAGCAAGCCAAAAGAACTGCACCTACACCAGACCCCAGGAAGCACCAGCACTGCGAGACCACCTGCTCTCTTAAACTCTATTATGAAAGCTAAATAGCGCCGTCCTACAAAGTTAACGAGATAACGACCCGTATCATAGTCACGACCAAATGCAAGATGCTTCGAAGTTCAACACCAATATCGACATCCTCGTATGCTACAATACGAGAAAGACGCGCAGCCTACTGATAGCAATAGCACCAACCGAACCAATAGCATTTTTACGCAAGCCGGTGTAGTCTGCACATACCAACGCGCATAGGAAAATCGTCTGCTTTGTGGCCCAGGTTACGTGTTCGTTTTGGTTCGTTTTTTTATTACCGATGGCTTACTGCCAGTCAGCCTGATGGGAAACGTTGCGTTCGTCATCATCGCAGCATCGGTCGTCAGCATCATCGTAACGATTCACCATGCACTTGCATCACGAAACGCCAGGAGCGTCCCTCGCTCATGGAAGAGACACGAATCGGCGTGACCTGGTGCTGAACACCACTATCGCAGATCGGGTGAATGCCACGAGGCGACTCACGGTACTCGAGGCCCTCGCAATTAGACCAGACAAGCCCGCTCTTAGAAGCATCCAACCATGCTCGCCAGTCACCCTAGAGTTATTCATTAACTGGCCTGCGTTTTTGTGCATTATGCACATGTATATTCACTTTTCATTGAACTAAAAGTACCTGTGTATTAATAGCAAGTGCTTGATGCCAGGCTGGTAAGTCCTTATCCATTGACTTAATGTTGAGGCTCTACACTCCATTAGCTGTTATTTTTTTGCGGACTGGGCCCATTAACTTGATAAATCAATGATTTACTGACCCTTAATTCGTGTCAAATAGTCCTTCGAAAATTTATTTGGTGATGTCTGGCTATTGTAACCACCTTAGGACAGTTGCTGAGTGCTGATAACCTAAAGGTTAAATCACGTTTGACGTCGTGAAGATAACTGCTGCTACTTCAACAAAAAAATACGTCTTCTCAGAAATGTCCTCTGAGCTACTTACTTTAAAATAATCGGGACGGGCTGAACTCAAAATGATGTAACTGTTTCGACTACGTTGACCTAGCATGAGAACACAATTGTTTTTTTTCCAACTGAAAATCAAAATCCCCAAAATGATCAAATTAGCAACACACAATGGCATATAATTGCATCGCATCTGATCTTCATGATCTGACTGAAACTCAGCCTTCAGGCTTGACGGTTGACCCACGCTCATTGGAACGTTGCGGAACTGCGCACCATCTCCCTTCCATAATGGACGTAAAGGACAACGGACATAATGCACGTAAAGGACTTCAACTCTCCCCAATCCATACCATTCAACAGCCCGTTTCAAAGTCGCGGTCCTAATGCGTAGCTGTTTCTCAACACACTAAACCAGAAGATCATTTCGATGCCATTGTGCACAGGCACGCCAGTAAAACACCACATCCCCTCTCGTCTCACCCACCGACCGAAACTGTCCAGCTGGCTGATGAGAAGCCGTACCCCAGAGGTCCGCGTGCACTTCATGGGCCATAAAGTTCATGGATGGCTAATGCAAATGTCTCCCATGCCCCTGGTAGACCCAAACTGCGGTACACACAATGTTGGTCGACATCTCAGACACCGTAGTTGTCCTGTGTGCAGACTGCAACCAATCCAGCAATGCAATCGTTCGTCGGACACCAGAGATCAAATTGCACGTCCGATTCTCAGTCCTGTTTGGAGTATGTCACTGCACTTAGTCCTCGTTGCAATGGCTCGATGTTGTTCTTGGCACGGCCATGGCACCGGCCCGCCCACGTCCCAGTCGGTGTCCACCACTGGCACCGGCCCGTCCACGTCCCAGTCGGTGTCCACCAATGGCACCGGCCCGCCCACGTCCCAGTCGGTGTCCACCACTGGCACCGGCCCGTCCACGTCCCAGTCGGTGTCCACCAATGGCACCGGCCCGTCCACGTCCCAGTCGGTGTCCACCACTGGCACCGGCCCGTCCACGTCCCAGTCGGTGTCCACCACTGGCACCGGCCCGTCCACGTCCCAGTCGGTGTCCACCACTGGCACCGGCCCGTCCACGTCCCAGTCGGTGTTCACTAATGGCACCGTTCCATTAGTGAACACCGACAACTAGTGACGGTGTCCACGCAGACACCGTCGGTGTCCACGTCCCAGTCGGTGTCCACCAATGGCACCGGCCCGTCCACGTCCCAGTCGGTGTCCACCAGTGGCACCGGCCCGTCCACGTCCCAGTCGATGTCCACCACTGGCACCGGCCCGTCCACGTCCCAGTCGATGTCCACCAATGCACCGGCCTGCCCCGTCCCAGTCGGTGTCCACCCCGCCCCCCGTCCACGTCCCAGTCGGTGTCCACCACTGGCACCGGCCTGTCCACGTCCCAGTCGGTGTTCACTAATGGCACCGTTCCATTAGTGAACACCGACAATTAGTGACGGTGTCCACGCAGACACCGTCGGTGTCTGCGTTCCAGTCGGTGTCCAGCAATAAGAAGCCAATGCGTTACTGATCATGCGGTTAGATTTTTGAAACATCCTGAGTGTAAGACCATTGTTAATTTCTTACTTCATGTGAAAGCTAATTGTTACCAATGAAGCCACTAATGACGTCACCCACCGATGGTCCCTGCACTCGCCTTAGCCGTGGTCTCACGCGAGTCGAGAACTGCGGAATCATCCGGGCGAATCGCACATTGGGAGCATCAGCAGCTGCGAGTGTTGGCGATGTGAGCTGGGTTCGATAACTGACCCCGGTCCCTGAGTCAGGAAGGCGTGGAATATTTGAAGGCCTGTGCGGAGCAAGGTCCAGGACCTGCCGCTGCCATCGGCTTCGGTCTATCACAGAGGCGTGCTCGCGCACAATGGGAGGGACCGGCAGCTCGGTCTAAAAATGCTGAGTCACGAGGTGCACCGCCACACCCGGCGCACGCTGCTCTCTGGCTGCCCTGCCACGGCAGCCCTGTTCTGTGTACCCGGAGCTCCTGGTCAGACTATCCCACCCCTGCTCACCCCTGGCTGCCCTTCACGCGCCCTGCCACGGCAGCCCTGTTCTGTTCCCCGAGCCCCTGGCCAAACTATTCCACCTCACTTACCTCTGGCTGCCCTGCCACGGCAGCCCTGTTCTGTGTACCAGGAGTCCCTGGTCAGACTATCCCACCCCGCTTACCCCTGGCTGCCCTGTCACGGCAGTCCTGTTCTGTGTACCCAGAGCCCCTGGCCAGACTATTCCACGCCTGTCTAACTCTGGCTGCCCTGTCACGGCAGCCCTGTTCTGTGTACCAGGAGTCCCTGGTCAGACTATCCCACCTCTGCTCACCCCTGGCTGCCCTGCCACGGCAGCCCTGTTCTGTGTACCCGGAGCTCCTGGCCAAACTATTCCACCTCACTTACCTCTGGCTGCCCTGTCACGGCAGCCCTGTTCTGTGTACCAGGAGTCCCTGGTCAGACTATCCCACCCCTGCTCACCCCTGGCTGCCCTGCCACGACAGCCCTGTTCTGTGTACCAGGAGTCCCTGGTCAGACTATCCCACGCCTGTCTAACTCTGGCTGCCCTGTCACGGCAGTCCTGTTATGTAAACCGGAGCCATGGTCAGACTATCCGCCCCTCTTACCCTGGCGCCCGCCAGTTGTACCCGACTCCTGGCCAAACTATTCCACCTCACTTACCTCTGGCTGCCCTGCCACGACAGCCCTGTTCTGTGTAGAGCCCTGGCCAGACTATTCCACGCCTGTCTAACTCTGGCTGCCCTGTCAGAAATCTTTTTTTTTATACCGGAGCCCCTGGGCAGAAATATACCCACGCCTGTCTAACTCTGGCTGCCCTGTCACGGCAGTCCTGTTATGTATACCGGAGCCCATGGTCAGATATATCCCACCCCTGCTTACCTCTGCCGTCCGACAGACTGCCTCACATATTCCTCCTTCGACGCTATCGTCAGTCCAGTATGTCCCTTCTCAGCTGGCTTCCTCTGGTGGGTAGTTGGCGTGGCACACATCAAATATACATTGGATCTCAGCTGGTGCGCCGGAAATAATCAACCAGACCACGTGAACCCCGTGTGGATGGGAGAACTGCTGAGTCAGTCCGATGGTTGAGTCGCCCAGATGGCGGATCTCTGTCACTGGTCACATCCCAGTGCGGAAGCCCTCACTGCGGCGAAAGTACCCACAGCGGCACTTCGTCGAATGCGCAATGTTCATTTATTACTCGTCGAGCGTGATTTTATCGAAAGATGCCCAGCGTGCTACGTGTTGCTGAAGAGTTATCACGCATTGAATACCCATGGTGAGCGATACAGAAAATGCCGTGCCCGTGTCGGAGCGTTGTGCCGGCGCCGGTCTCAGGGTGCAGGTCGCGACGACACGTCTCCTGACGGCCGTCAGTTGGGCGGGCGGCGGCCTCAGGGTGCAGGTCGCGACGACACGTCTCCTGACGGCCGTCAGTTGGGCGGGCGGCGGCCTCAGGGTGCAGGTCGCGACGACACGACTCCTGCCGGCCGTCAGTTGGGCGGGCGGCGGCCTCAGGGTGCAGGTCGCGACGACACGTCTCCTGACGGCCGTCAGTTGGGCGGGCGGCGGCCTCAGGGTGCAGGTCGCGGCGACACGACTCCTGCCGGCCGTCAGTTGGGCGGGCGGCGGCCTCAGGGTGCAGGTCGCGACGACACGTCTCCTGACGGCCGTCAGTTGGGCGGGCGGCGGCCTCAGGGTGCAGGTCGCGACGACACGACTCCTGACGGCCGTCAGTTGGGCGGGCGGCGGCCTCAGGGTGCAGGTCGCGGCGACACGACTCCTGACGGCCGTCAGTTGGGCGGGCGGCGGCCTCAGGGTGCAGTTCGTGGCAACACGACTCCTGACGGCCGTCAGTTGGGCGGGCGCCGGCAACCCCACACATGGCGCTGCTGCAGGCCGCTGTGTCAAAGTCAGCCGTGTTTATTTGTGTGGTCGGCGGTGCAGCAGACGGTCATTTACCCGACCCGTTTACGCGAACTTCCTGTGATTGATCGTCGGCGCCGACTCTGTCAGGTATTTAGCACGGTGAACTCTCCCAGGACAAACTGGCACAGCGTTCACTGTTCGGGCACGGCTGCGGGGAACTGTGGGGCGCAAAAGGCTGGAACTGGCCGTTGCCTGGAGCGGGCCACGTGTGAATGTCGAGACGATAAACCAGACGTACTAATGGCCTGCAGCTTCGGCAGTTGTTGAGGGACGTTGAGGGATTTGCGTGTGCCGGGCGAAGTTCTCATGACAGTGTGCTGCATGAACTGCAACTGTGTGAGCAGCTCTAACCGCTCCTCCGTTGCACCGTTGCAACGACGGCTGGTTTGAAGTGGGTCGATGTTGGTAGATATCTGCAACAGGTGTTTATCAGGTATTATCTGCAACAGATGTTATATTTCATTTCTATCTGGAACATATTCGACATACTTCAGACATCCATACCGAGTGTTTGCTATGCTCTCTATCTACGACTTTAGTACTTCAGTGAGCGGGTGTAATACGATGTCCTGCTGGACATAGTCCAGCTGGACATCTTCTCCAATCATCTTTTGTTAAGTGAGCGGGTGTAAGACGCTGTCTAGCTGGGCATAGCCCCGTTAACCATCCTCTGTTCAGTGAGCGGGTGTAAGACGCTGTCTAGCTGGGCATAGTCCCATTAACTATCCTCTGCTTAGTGAGCGGGTGTAAGACGCTGTCTAGCTGGGCATAGTCCCATTAACTATCCTCTGCTTATTGAGCGGGTGTAAGACGCTGTCTAGCTGGGCATAGCCCCATTAACTATCTTCTGCTTAGTGAGCGGGTGTAAGACGCTGTCTAGCTGGACAGAGTCCCATTAACCATCCTCTGTTCAGTGGGCGGGTATAGGAGGCTGTCCGACTGGACACAGCCCCATTAACCATCCTCTGTTCAGTGGGCGGGTATAGGAGGCTGTCTGACTGAACACAGCCCCATTAACCATCCTCTATTCAGTGGGCGGATGTAGGAGGCTGTCTGACTGGACACAGTCCCATTAACCATCCTCAGTTCAGTGGGCGTAGGAGGCTGTCTGACTGGACACAGCCCAATGAACCATCCTCAGTTCAGTGGGCGGGTGTAGGAGGTTGTCTGACTGGACACAGCCCCATTAACCATTCTCTGTTCAGTGGGCGTAGGAGGCTGTCTGACTGGACACAGCCCCATTAACCATCCTCTGTTCAGTGGGCGGGTATAGGAGGCTGTCCGACTGGACACAGCCCCATTAACCATCCTCAGTTCAGTGGGCGGGTATAGGAGGCTGTCCGACTGGACACAGCCCCATTAACCATCCTCTGTTCAGTTGGCGTAGTAGGCTGTCTGACTGGACAGAGTCCCATTAACCATCCTCAGTTCAGTGGGCGGGTATGGGAGGCTGTCTGACAGGACACAGCCCCATGAACCATCCTCAGTTCAGTGGGCGGGTGTAGGAGGTTGTCTGACTGGACACAGCCCCATTAACCATTCTCTGTTCAGTGGGCGTAGGAGGCTGTCTGACTGGACACAGCCCCATTAACCATCCTCTGTTCAGTGGGCGGGTATAGGAGGCTGTCCGACTGGACACAGCCCCATTAACCATCCTCAGTTCAGTGGGCGGGTATAGGAGGCTGTCCGACTGGACACAGCCCCATTAACCATCCTCTGTTCAGTTGGCGTAGGAGGCTGTCTGACTGGACAGAGTCCCATTAACCATCCTCAGTTCAGTGGGCGGGTATGGGAGGCTGTCTGACTGGACACGGCCCCATTAACCATCCTCTGTTCAGTGGGCGGGTGTAGGAGGCTGTCTGACTGGACACAGTCCCATTAACCATCCTCTGTTCAGTGGGCGGGTGTAGGAGGCTGTCTGACTGGACACAGCCCCATGAACCCTAATCTGTTCAGCGCAGCGCACGTTGGCTGTTGCGAGTGACATATATGTGTATTGTGCTGTGATAGCTTCAGTACTCTGGCTGCTGCTCAGGTACAACAGTGACAGGCTCTGACTGCTGTCATAGTAGGCGCGTTACACGCCAGACGCAATGTTAATGAGGACATAGCAATTATATGCGTTTATAGCAAATAAATGCAAAATACCGCGCGGAATTTTCAAAAATGATTGTGAAAATTTACATAAGCACGCAGGAAATAAGCTACCTTTTCTGTCGGTACTATGGTTTTTTCTAGCCATCCATGTTTATCGTGGTGACTGGCAAAAAATCGCCAGTTGGGCGCCTGGTGTTGCAAAGAAACCCAATGTGCCGAGCCAACATTTTGGAAAAGGACAGTAATATGCACATCAGCAGACAGGTATCGAACGTCTCAATGACCTAAAGCATGGGTTTTACAAACAGACATATGTAGGCCGTAAACTAGTCGGATGTATTTCATGTTAGTTTGAAATAGCAGTGGTCTCCAACTTCAGCCATTTTGCAGCGGCAAAACAATTCGGAAAACGCTATGAAAGCAATCCGAAATAAGAGACAGTTTCATGTACTATTTCACTACCGGGTGGGTTTTTCAAAATAACCTTTATATTTCATGCTTTTCCGAGATATTCACTCCAGCCGCACCACGGCGCTAGGAGTCGAATGTCCGCTCTTGGCGCGTAGCGGACCGCACCACCTCCGACCACTGGGCACGGGACCACCTCCGACCACTGGGCGCGAAGTCACCTCCGACCACTGGACACGGGACCCCTCCGACCACTGGGCACTAGCTCACCTCCGACCACTGGGCACGGGACCACCTCCGACCACTGGGCACGAGCTCACCTCCGACCACTGGGCACGGGACCACCTCCGACCAACGGGCACGGGACCACCTCCGACCACTGGGCACGGGACCACCTCCGACCACTGGGCACGGGACCACCTCCGACCAACGGGCACGGGGTCACATCTGACCACTGGGTATGTGACAACCTCCGACCACGGCACGGGGTCACCTCCGACCACTGGGCGCGAGATCACCTCCGACCAACGGGCACGGGACCACCTCCGACCACGGCACGGGGTCACCTCCGACCACCAGACAGGTGACCACCTCTGGTCGCTGGGCACAGGACCACCTGCAGCCATTCAGGACGACTCGTCGTGAATGACACCGTTCTGGCTAGCGCAGTTGATGAGACGTCGACTTTCAGATCGAGGGTCGGTTTCGATTACCGCGAGCGCCAAAAAGGCTCCGGTACGGCGCAAAAAAGGTACGGCGCAGCAGAACTGTTTCTAGATCTCCAGATCAATGTCCTCATAGGGAAAATACCTGGCAACGACCAAGGAAGCAACTAGCGAAGGCCTTGCGTTCCACATAACTCACGTCACGAAACAGCAGTCCGAATATTATTCAAGCCGCATTTAACTAAGACTGCTGACTGAGTTGGCTGCTTGTTTGCCGATTGCTGATTGTTGATAGCCGAGTAGTTACATCTGCAACATGATCCGAGGATGATTTGATGGCTACCGATGACCAGAATCGCTGCATCAAGCGGCTGCACGTCGGAATGTGTGCGAGGACACGTCACCTCATTGGAGCGGGAAGTGACCAAATTCACCGCACGATCATCATTACAGTTGAAGGCTCCGGCTTGCCCTTGAGTTGCCGATGCTGCCAGCAGATTGGGAAGATAACATTGCTGCCGCAGGAGTCGCATGACGTCATCGGTGCTCCGACGTGTCGTCGCTTCTCGGTGCGCTCTCCCGACACCGCTGGTCCCGCTGTCCCCTCGGTCGGCTCTCCCGACACCGCTGGTCCCGCTGCCCCCTCGGTCGGCTCTCCCGACACCGCTGGTCCCGCTGTCCCCTCGGTCGGCCCTCCCGACACCGCTGGTCCCGCTGCCCCCTCGGTCGGCTCTCCCGACACCGCTGGTCCCGCTGTCCCCTCGGTCGGCTCTCCCGACACCGCTGGTCCCGCTGCCCCCTCGGTCGGCCCTCCCGACACCGCTGGTCCCGCTGTCCCCTCGGTCGGCTCTCCCGACACCGCTTGTCCCGCTGCCCCCTCGGTCGGCTCTCCCGACACCGCTGGTCCCGCTGTCCCCTCGGTCGGCTCTCCCGACACCGCTGGTCCTGCTGCCCCGACACCGCTGGTCCCGCTGCCCCCTCGGTCGGCTCTCCCGACACCGCTGGTCCCGCTGCCCCCTCGGTCGGCTCTCCCGACACCGCTGGTCCCGCTGTCCCCTCGGTCGGCCCTCCCGACACCGCTGGTCCCGCTGTCCCCTCGGTCGGCCCTCCCGACACCGCTGGTCCCGCTGCCCCCTCGGTCGGCTCTCCCGACACCGCTGGTCCCGCTGCCCCCTCGGTCGGCTCTCCCGACACCGCTGGTCCCGCTGTCCCCTCGGTCGGCTCTCCCGACACCGCTGGTCCCGCTGCCCCGACACCGCTGGTCCCGCTGCCCCCTCGGTCGGCTCTCCCGACACCGCTGGTCCCGCTGCCCCTCGGTCGGCTCTCCCGACACCGCTGGTCCCGCTGTCCCCTCGGTCGGCTCTCCCGACACCGCTGGTCCTGCTGCCCCGACACCGCTGGTCCCGCTGCCCCCTCGGTCGGCTCTCCCGACACCGCTGGTCCCGCTGCCCCCTCGGTCGGCTCTCCCGACACCGCTGGTCCCGCTGCCCCGACACCGCTGGTCCCGCTGCCCCCTCGGTCGGCTCTCCCGACACCGCTGGTCCCGCTGCCCCCTCGGTCGGCTCTCCCGACACCGCTGGTCCCGCTGCCCCCTCGGTCGGCTCTCCCGACGCCACTGGTCCCGCTGTCCCCTCGGTCGGCTCTCCCGACACCGCTGGTCCCGCTGCCCCCTCGGTCGGCTCTCCCGACACCGCTGGTCCCGCTGCCCCCTCGGTCGGCTCTCCCGACGCCACTGGTCCCGCTGTCCCCTCGGTCGGCTCTCCCGACACCGCTGGTCCCGCTGCCCCCTCGGTCGGCCCTCCCGACACCGTTGATCCACCTGTCCCCTCGGTCGGCTCTCCCGACACCGCTGGTCCCGCTGTCCCCTCGGTCGGCCCTCCCGACACCGTTGATCCACCTGTCCCCTCGGTCGGCTCTCCCGACACCGCTGGTCCCGCTGTCCCCTCAGTTGGCAATATATTGGCACACTAATGGTTGGCAGACCTATTGATAGCGCCAAAACACCTCTGAGGTGAACCTGTAATATAACCCGATGTGACCCTTCCCTGTAAGGTATTGTGACCCTTGCCCGCTGTGGGAGCACGCCTGTGAGGTAATATACTGGCGGGTTTGCAGCAGGCTCGTGAGGTGGGAACAGGCTGGCGAGGCATGGCCCTGAAGGAAACACCAGAAGCGGGCTTCGACGCGCTCACGAAGAAGCCCAACGTTGCGTATGTTTGTGTTGGTGCTGGACAGGTTGGCGACTGGACCTGACATCAGTCTCCGGCTCCGGGTCAGAAGGTCGCCGACCCTCTCTACGCCTGGCCACGGACTGTCAGAAGGTCGCCAACCCTCTCTACGCCTGGCCACGGACTGCCAGAAGGTCGCCGACCCTCTCTACGCCTGGCAAGGTCGCCGATCCTCTCTACGCCTGGCCACGGACTGCCAGAAGGTTGCCGACCCTCTCTACGCCTGGCCACGGACTGCCAGAAGGTCGCCGACCCTCTCTACGCCTGGCCACGGACTGCCAGAAGGTCGCCGACCCTGTCTACGCCTGGCCACGGATTGCGAGAAGGTCGTCGACCCTCTCCAAGTCTGGCCACCGGCTGCCCGGAGGACGTCAGACACCGTGACAGGATTGGACGGAGATGTTACCGTCCCCCTCAGCTACTCAATTACCTGTTAATGTCTGCCACAGCAAACGGCGCCATGCATGGTGGCTCCTTTGCACGCAATTTCGGTAATGACTGCAAACATTCCGCATACCGCCGAGCTGAAGCAACGGCAGTCAACACCACTCCCTCTTAATCAACATGCCTTCTATAACGAGACTTGGTTAGCTTGTGAAAATATGCTGATGGTAGGAGCACGAGCAAGCGTACCATAAGGCGCTGCCCGAGGTTTGGACAAGCGAGGGCAGGAAGCGACAGGTACGTCGTGCTGCACGGGAACGGACGCCATGCCGGTGCTGGCAGAGAAGGTGCCGGTGTTGGCAGAGAAGGTGCCGGTGTCGGCAGAGAAGGTGCAGGTGTCGGCAGAGAAGGTGCCGGTGTCGGCAGAGAAGGTGCCGGTGTCGGCAGAGAAGGTGTCGGTGTCGGCAAAGAAGGTGCAGGTGTCGGCAGAGAAGGTGTCGGTGTCGGCAGAGAAGGTGTCGGTGTCGGCAGATAAGGTGCAGGTGTCGGCAGAGAAGGTGTCGGTGTCGGCAGAGAAGGTGCCGGTGTCGGCAGAGAAGGTGTCGGTGTCGGCAGAGAAGGTGCAGGTGTCGGCAGAGAAGGTGTCGGTGTCGGCAGAGAAGGTGCAGGTGTCGGCAGAGAAGGTGTCGGTGTCGGCAGATAAGGTGCAGGTGTCGGCAGAGAAGGTGTCGGTGTCGGCAGAGAAGGTGCCGGTGTCGGCAGAGAAGGTGTCGGTGTCGGCAGAGAAGGTGCAGGTGTCGGCAAAGAAGGTGCCGGTGTCGGCAGAGAAGGTGCAGGTGTCGGCAGAGAAGGTGCCGGTGTCGGCAGAGAAGGTGCCGGTGTCGGCAGAGAAGGTGCAGGTGTCGGCAGAGAAGGTGCAGGTGTCGGCAGAGAAGGTGCAGGTGTCGGCAGATAAGGTGCAGGTGTCGGCAGAGAAGGTGTCGGCGCGTTCATAGCCATTGCAGGAGGCGATACGTTGTCCGCGATGCAATATTTACCGCCCCAAGCGATTTGGTGCCGGTGGACACCATACAATAATGTCTTTCGACAAAAGTGAATAATTTGGTAGAAATATTGTGATGAAGGTGATCAAATAAACCTTAAGGAGCAGGGGCGTGTTTCACCAGTATAAAACCATGATAACCTATTTATTTCCTGTGATTTAAATAAACTCTGTTTCATTGCGCATTGTGGCGCATTTATCCATGGTGAAACATATTCTACTCAAATAGCAGGACAAAGGTTACGTCCTTTTTTAGCAATGTGGAACAGGGCTCAGGTCTTATTCTGAGCACAGGAAGCAAGACTTGAAGCGCTATTGCAAAATAGCCTATACTTCAAAAGGTACCACGATCGGGTGAGGTTGGCTGGAGTCGAACTACGTCAGGCCTGGTCAAGTCGGGTCAGGTCAGGTCAGATTGGATCAGGCTGGGTCAAGCAGGGTCGGACCGAACCATGCCGAACCAGCTGCGTCGGGCCGGGTCGGATTGTTCGTGGCAGCGTAAGGCGCCGTTGGGGGCACTGTACGAGCGAGGGTGAGCATTGAAAGCGCAGTGTCGAACTGTAATGCATTGGAAGCGCAGGTCGGGCTGCGTGTGGTGACGATATGGGTGCCGAGCCGGGATGTGGCGCCGCCAGGCTTGGCTGTGTCTGGTGCCAGGCTGGGCGATGGTGGGCACCAGTACGGGCCGTAATGGGCCTGACCGTAGTGAGCGCTAGGCCGTGCCTTGCTGGGCGCCTGGCAGGAACGTTGTGGACGCCAGGCCATGTTTTGGGCGCCAGACCAGACTATGGTGGGCGCCAGCCTGGACCATGGTGGATTCTAGACCAGACCGTGGTGGACGCCAGACCAGACCATGGTGGGCGCCAGATCGGACCATGGTGGGCGCCAGACCAGACCGTGGTAGGCGCCAGGCCAGACCATGGTGGCCGCCAGACCAGACCGTGGTTGGCGTCAGGCCAGACCATGGTGGGCGCCAGACCAGACCATGGTGGGCGCCAGGCCGGACCATGGTGGGCGCCAGACCAGACCGTGGTGGGCGCCAGGCTGGACCGTGGTGGCCGCCAGACCAGACCGTGGTGGCCGCCAGACCAGACCGTGGTGGGCGCCAGACCAGACCGTGGTGGCCGCCAGACCAGACCATGGTGGGCGCCAGACCAGACCGTGGTGGGCGCCAGACCAGACCGTGGTGGCCGCCAGACCAGACCGTGGTGGGCGCCAGGCCCGGCAGCCGGCCGCTGCGGCAGGTCGGCTATGGAGCCGCACTCTGTTTATGTCGGTGGTCGGCCGGTGGCGACGCGACACACTGTCGGCCCGATGTCGATGCTATGTCAACAGGCGGTCGGTACGTTCAAACGCCGCGACCGGGAACATCCGGTGACGTGATCTGTGTGGACGCCGCTCACTCGCTCAGTCGGCCCACTCGAACCACCTATTTCGAGCGGCGGGTCGTGGCCTCTGACCTCTGTGGTCCGCGCCCTGAAAGGGCGCGGTGGGCTGTGACCGGCCAGATTCCGGCTTTGGAGCTGCGCCGTGGGTTCTGACCGGTCCGGTCCCTGTCCTGCTCGGGAGTTGCATCTTCCGATCAGGTCGAGGAACATCGTCAGGTGCGTCACGGCAGCACTCCGATCAGTGGCGCACCTCCTTCCTAGAGGTGCGCCTCTAGGAAGGAGGCGCACCTCCTTCCTTTCCTCCTCCTGAATCCGTCCTGACATGATTAAGCTCAAAATAAATATACATATCCATAGGTAAACAAGGTAGTCTGAACAGTTAAATTCCAAATTATAGGCATCTGAACAATCCACAATGATAATATTCAGATGCATGTGCCATTCCTAAGTTTTAGCAAATATGTGGAATATGCCTTCAAATATTTACTCTTGGAGTCGCCTCTGATATAGTTACGAAATAAAAAATGTTGTGCGAAGTAGGAAAAGGAAAGCTAGGAACAGGCCACCGAATGTCACGCTCCTATCACAAAGCGTTGGGGGAACTAGGGGAGGTGGATGGTGCAGGTGCCCCTGCCGTAGTAGGGTTAACACGCGCACCTGAGGGGAATCCACCTCCCCTCCTGTTTTTCGACGATATCTCATCAACGGGCGGAGATATTGGGATCTTATGATAATGAAATCTTGTGATGTTGCTGCAAATTGATAAGCTTATCAGATGTTTTTTATGTGTGTTTAGAGGCTTGCCGGATAATAGAAGTCATTTGCACCGCCTTGCAAATTGGGGGGAGGGGCAGGTGAGGGGAGGGGTGATGCTTAGAGGCGTGCCAGACCATAGGCTGCATTTGCGCCACCTTGCTAAAAACTGAAATCCGTTGGTAAATATAGGAACCGCGAGGGTGCAGTCAACCACCAAAAAGGTTCGGTCGGCACGGTGACGTGGCGGCTCGAAATCCGTTGGTAAATATAGGAACCGCGGGGTGCAGTCAACCACCAAGAAGGTCTGGTCGGCACGGTGACGTGGCGACTCGAAGCGCCGGCCGATCGTGCACCTCATTTCACCCTCAAGGCTAGGGTCTAGGGTCGTAAAGTTTATACTGCAGATAGTTCACTACATCCGAAATCTGCCTGCCAAATTTTGCGTTTCTAGTTTCAGCAGATTCAGAATTCTACGGATGGCGGCATCCGCTTCCCGTCCGGTTCGCGTCATGTGAGAGGCCCTCCTATGGTTAGTTCGCGTCATGTGAGAGGCCCTCCTGTGGTTAGTTCGCGTCATGTGAGAGGCCCTCCTGTGGTTAGTTCGCGTCATGTGAGAGGCCCTCCTATGGTTAGTTCGCGTCATGTGAGAGGCCCTCCTATGGTTAGTTCGCGTCATGTGAGAGGCCCTCCTATGGTTAGTTCGCGTCATGTGAGAGGCCCTCCTGTGGTTAGTTCGCGTCATGTGAGAGGCCCTCCTATGGTTAGTTCGCGTCATGTGAGAGGCCCTCCTATGGTTAGTTCGCGTCATGTGAGAGGCCCTCCTATGGTTAGTTCGCGTCATGTGAGAGGCCCTCCTATGGTTAGTTCGCGTCATGTGAGAGGCCCTCCTGTGGTTAGTTCGCGTCATGTGAGAGGCCCTCCTATGGTTAGTTCGCGTCATGTGAGAGGCCCTCCTATGGTTAGTTCGCGTCATGTGAGAGGCCCTCCTATGGTTAGTTCGCGTCATGTGAGAGGCCCTCCTATGGTTAGTTCGCGTCATGTGAGAGGCCCTCCTATGGTTAGTTCGCGTCATGTGAGAGGCCCTCCTATGGTTAGTTCGCGTCATGTGAGAGGCCCTCCTATGGTTAGTTCGCGTCATGTAGAGGCCCTCCTATGGTTAGTTCGCGTCATGTGAGGCCCTCCTATGGTTAGTTCGCGTCATGTGAGAGGCCCTCCTATGGTTAGTTCGCGTCATGTGAGAGGCCCTCCTATGGTTAGTTCGCGTCATGTGAGAGGCCCTCCTATGGTTAGTTCGCGTCATGTGAGAGGCCCTCCTATGGTTAGTTCGCGTCATGTGAGAGGCCCTCCTATGGTTAGTTCGCGTCATGTGAGAGGCCCTCCTATGGTTAGTTCGCGTCATGTGAGAGGCCCTCCTATGGTTAGTTCGCGTCATGTGAGAGGCCCTCCTATGGTTAGTTCGCGTCATGTGAGAGGCCCTCCTATGCGCGTGTTAAAGAGCGACGTCAGTGAGAAGTTGGATTGGTGATGTATCAAGTGTTGTTGGGCATGATGTTTTTACTTTAATGTGTGAAGAAAATATATTTGTAAAGTGTTGATGAAGCAGAGTTTTCCTACGATCAGGTCAGAGCCAGCCAACTCAATGTATGATATATATGGACCAGCCATAGCCCAGCTCTCACGAGTTTACTCAGTGTGGAATCTAAAAAGGTCGTTTGTGTACAGCATACATTCATTGCAAGATTAAACCAGATGTGCTTGACAATAAAGTAAGAAAAACGCTATCTGCAAACAGTGAGATATATTCCTAAGTCGTATACGTTGATGTATAAAGATATATATATATATCTATATATATATATATATATATATATATATATATATATATATATATATATATATATATCTATATATATATATATATATATGTGTGTGTGTGTGTGTGTGTGTGACGTTTAATGATAAAGTACACGTGTAAAGGTTACCATCGCCATCCCACGTCCCCTGGGGATGTGCGGTTTATCGCATGTCACATATACAGCACTCCATGAGATCATCACCGTGGCTTACGAATTAGCCCGAACGCCGGGGCCATGCCAGCCATACGGCGGTCAAACGGCCAGCGTGCCAGTCACTGCGCGACCTCTCCAGCACTGAACCGGTGGACACCTCTCACCTTCTGCAGACAGCACGCCGGTGTTCTGACGGCTCTGCCTTTCCAATTACGCTCCGACAGAAACGCCACCACTACGGAGTGGCTTGCGCCGCAAAACCGGTGCCCGCTCGGACCGCGCGGCCTGTTTTAGAACTGGAAATGGTGCTGCGCGCACAGCTCCCTGTGCGCGCCGTTCCTTCCGCTTTATGATTCGTCAGAGATATCGTGCTTCTTCCAATTTGGCCTATACCACTTCGTGGTGCGACGTTGACACCGGAATAGACCTCGTGCTTCAGAGATTTGCTGATATTCCGACACAGTTTTCATTGTTCTGCACGCACAGAGCCAAGTGGGCGTGCGAACGTCTCCGCAGCAGTGGTAGCCAGATGAAAGGCCTATATTTGGCTAAGGACTGTCCCTGAGACCCGTCTCTGGTGACGGACTACCAAAGACTCGTCTTCAGTAGCCTACCCGAAACAAGGCTCCAGTAACGGACTACCCAAGAGACCCGGCTCCAGTAAAGGACTACCCCAGAGACCCGGCTCCAGTAACGGACTACCCAAGAGACCCGGCTCCAGTAAAAGACTACCGAGACCCGGCTCCAGCAAAGGACTACCCCAGATACCCAGCAATGGACTCCCCGGTGGCGGACTGCCCCTGAGACCCGACTCCGGTAGCGGACTACCCCTGAGACCCGGCCTCAGCAACGGACCACCCCTGGGACCCTGCTTCGGTAGCGGACTACCCGCGAGACGCGGCTGACTTGTTGACACACAATGGCATGGGCTTAGGAGCGGCCCGAAAATTGGGGGTGGAGGTAAGCCGAATGCTTGGGGAACAATTTCCAGTTATAGGGTTAATGGTTAAAATATGAGACAATTGGGTGCATGTCCCCCAGCCCCCAACGATTACACCAATGCACCAAGCTATTACGAAACTGCGATGGTGATTTCCGTTGGGGTAATGATTATTTTGCATTAATTGCAACTATCGCCCCTGCCACGTAAGCACTGCTGGAAATGTACATTTCTTGGTCTGCCTCCACCGAATCCAGTTCATTCAAAGTCATCACATTATATTTCAGTGTCTCTGGAAAATTATCCCATCAAATCGAATTTGCTTCCGATTTGTTTTCGAAACTGAGCATGGAAATACTGTCGACTATAAGAACGGCTGTCACCCTTGGCCTGACATGTTAAGTGTGTCGTGTCGAGCCTAGGATCTATGGAGTGTGACCCGGTTTTTCTGGTGACATGGCGAAGTCTTGCTGATGTCACTGAGCTCAGCAAGATGAATGACCCAAATTGAGTGCATCAATGGAGCAACTGGCACACTCAGATCCAGGTCAGGTACGGGTCAGTCGTTTGAGCATTTGGAAGTCCTTCCAAATGCAATTATCAGGCTAAGTGAACCATTGCAGGTGTCTCGGCGGAACGAAGGGCACGATCCCCAAACGGCTATGCTGATGCTGACAAGACGACAGGTTATGCAGCATACGACAGGTGAGACTACAACAGGCGGAAAAGAAACGTCTTTTTGCCGAGGGGACGATCCGAAGCAGGGTAACTGAGCGCGCGAGAAGTAACTGGTTCTTGAAAGACAATTAGTCCGACACGAGGACGGCTCTGAGGAACATGTGTACACATTATGCAGCCAATCCCGAGTGCGAGGGATTCGGGGCATGTCGCATAGCATTAAACCTATAACCTACGATATGCCCATGTTCTTGTTGAAAGCTATCTTCACAATGCAAAATCCGGTTATTTGGCCGCTTGATACAGGCATCACATAAAGGTATAGCTTATCGATGCACGTGACGGTCACGTGACCTGTGGGATCGGGCCGGAATAAGATGGCCTTCTTCAGTGATATTTATTTGATGATGCATATTTATTAGGTTGGAAAATTTTAGTTCACTATCACTGCCGTCTTCCACGGTAAGTCACCTACAAAAAGAAAATCAGAAAGTTATAAAGCAAATGCATTATCTGTGTTGATAATCCGAGATTACCTGGTAATAGCTATGATATTCTAACGCCGTTGGACTCGGGGTGACAGTGGGAGAGGACAGGATGAAAAATGGAAAAATCTCCCAGTACCAAACATGAACATGTGATGATGTGATGTGGGGTGCTCTTGTATGTGAGGAAAGCTATTAAATGCTATGCTGTACAGGATAGTGTGTGTAGCCAAGGAGTAAAATGTTTATGGTTGAATATTATTCCGAGTGATGGAACAAGGTTGAGTTCTATAAGGCGACCAGATCAGAATGAAACACTGACAGGTGAATTCAGGAAGAGACAAGTAGGAGAGTGTCTGGTAGTACTCTGCTGTTGGGGGAATTCAACATAGCATGGGTGTGAGAGGAAAAACTAAAAGTCGAACCAAATCAGAAAGGGGTTTCATGGCTAACTTTGAGCAAAACATCTTGTTTAAACGATCGATGAAACTGCCAGGGAACGAACTGTTAGATCTAGTGCTTACAACTGCGGAAGATTTTGTACAGGATGTAAACATAGGTGAAGCCTTAGGATATAATTATCTTAACATTAACACTTTTCTACGTATGAACTTGGCCCGCTCCACGGCAAATCGACCAGGCAAAAGGCTGATTTTCCACCAAAAGGCTGATTTTCCACCCTGATGCTTCAGATTTGGAGCAAAATTGGTGCATAGGATTATCTTATGCCCAGCATCCACCTGATAAAATTTTACTTCGATCAGATTAACGGTTCAGGGGTTATAGCCTCGGGCATTTCTGGAAGGTCACGCTGCAAGGTTATGTTCGCTGACCGATAACTAAGTTAATTATCAGTCAAAATATAAATATCCGGATATTTTTAAGCTCGGAAAGATTCAAGGAATCTATTTCTGGCAATATTTGTAATATGTGATTAATAATAAAAGAGTTACCACATGACCTCAGGTCACGTGACCTCCGGTGACCTCGTTGCCAGTTTTTTATTGACAGAATGGAAGGACCACGTCTTGGCTTGATATATAGCAAATCAGAAATGGGGATTTTTTCTATAAATGCTCATTTGGAGAGCGCAAAAGTTACCATATTTGAAGTGCTTCGAGGATTGAGCTACTAACTCGGCCGTCCCTCCGTCAAATATCGAGATGCAGTTTGATAACATATACCAACGCATTCTCTGGTATTGTGTGGATGATGGACCGTTAAAATGATGGACCGTTAAAAAGTAGTAATGCACAAGGCTGTATCATATTGATAAATTCAACTAACGATAACGGGGGAATTATAGGACAAATCGACCAGGCAAAGGGGTGATTGTCCACCCTCATGTCTCAGATTTTGAGCAAATGATTGATGCATAGGGTTATCCTATGCCCTGAACCCTCCTGCTAAAATCGTATTTCGATCAGGACCACGGTTCAGGAGTTATAGCATCGGGTTATATCTGGAAGGTCACGCTACAAGGTTACGCTCGGTGGCCGATAACTATGTAAATATCATTCAAAATATAAAGGTCCAGACATTTTTGAACTCGCAAAGTTTCAAGGAATCCAATCCCGGTAATATTTTTATATGTGATAAATGATTGAAAAGTTATCCCATGACCTCAGGTCACGTGACCTTCGGTGACCTCGATGCCCGTGAAACTTTACTTTGTATGTATAAATGACACGATGGAAGGACCATAGTTTTGCTTGACATGTAACAAATAAAGATAATAACGTTTTTGCTACCAATGTTCGTTTGGAGAGCGCAAACATTGTCATATGTGAAAATTATCGAGGATTGAACCACTAACTCGGTCAGGCCGGGTTGTCAGCAGAGCCCAGGCCAAATAGGGTCCCTGACTTGATGGACAGGGTCCAAGCGTTTGAAAAGGGCCCTCCGGCTTGCCGGAAAAAGGTCCTGGGTCGTCAAAGAGGGCCCCTGAAATGACGGCGGGGCTCTAGTTGCCGCAGGGATCTCGGGCCGTCAGAAAGGGCCATTGGACCGACGGAAGTGGCCCAAGCTATTGAAAGAGGGCCTCCGGCCTGACAGGTGAGGCTCTGGATCGCTAAGGAGGTCCCCTGCGCCGACGAAGAGGACAACTAGCTGTTGGAGGACCCGGGCCGTCGGGGAGAGCCCAGAGCCGGCATGAAGTGCCCTTGGGCCGATGATGGCCGGAACCGCACAGGGGCTCTTTGCATGATAGAGGAGGCCCAAACTTTTGAAGAGGAGATTCCGACCGGACGGAGAGTGTGCTGAGCCGTGAAAGAGGGTCCCTGGGCCGACGGATGGGGCCCTGGGCCGGACGTGCAGTCACTGGGTCGGCTTTGGCTCACGCTGATGGAAAGGGTCTCAAAGCTGACGTGGGCCTCAGGCCGATAAAGATACCCCGAGCTTTGGAGACGATCCGGGCTGAAGCGGAGGGTTCCCGGTGCTACGTAACGAGCTCCTAAACCCATGGAGGGGCCCGGGTTGCTACGCAGTGGTGGCGTTTCCAAGGGGTGAAGAGGTACCCGCTCCCTGTCGGATCCAATGGAGCCCTCCAGGCGATCGCCCTGAGGGGTAGACATATAACCGAAGAAATGTTTAGGTACATCTAATAGCTTGTGTGGTAAGTGCCCTTGGCACGTGCAGAGGTCCACCCTGAGGGCTAGCAAGGGTCGTGAAGACAAGAGAGGGCCCGCCCGAGAGCTGGAGTGCTTTTACCAGCTGGAAAGAGCAATCTCAGCTGAAATTGGCCCCTAACGGCTGAAGGTACATAAGGGTCTGAGAAGGCTGGGATGCTCTTTGGGTCTGAAAGGGCACCTGAGGGATGAACAGGACCCATGTGAGCTGAAGAGGACTAGTGAGGGCCCATCTCAGATCTGAAATTCTCCGAGATGAGAGCTAGACAGGACTATTGGGAACTGTGATGGGCCCCTACAAGCACTAGCGGATCCAGGGAAGGGCCATCCGGCCATGGCCCCCCGAAGCGCTTAAAGGGGTGGGGGGCATAGTGTCTTTTGGCCCCCGAAACCAACAGAAGTAAACTAAATTAAAATGCAGTAACCTTTGCCGAGGTTAAAAATTAGCGTCCGAATGAAAGAATCCCCAATTTTAAAGGTATATTTTTATATAATTGTTTGGAGGCAAATATGATAGCATAGTAGATTCCGACACACATCGAAGGTTCCATGCTACTCAAGTTCTGCTTACAGCAAGAGTTGACAAAATCGGATCCACCAGTATGTACGCGTGCACGAACGTTCACGTGGTACAAGACGTTGAACGTGAACGTTTTGGTAAACAAGAACACAAATCTGGTAACTTAGAAACGGTGCAGGTAAGCTATGGCCCCTACACAGGAAATTATGTTGTCATTGATTTTGATTAAAAAAAATGGGCCCCTTTGCCAAATAGTTGTCGAAATCCGGTGCTTTTAACCAAAAATAGTTGGAGAATGGGCACCCTCCAAATCCGTTCGACCCCTCCCCTGATGCAATTCCTAGGTACGCCACTGGGGGAGGGTGAGGGGGAGGGGGGCTGACGCCGAAAACCGAAAGTTGCCCCCCCCAAAAAAACCGGTGGGCTAGATCCGCCAGTGCCTACAAGTAGGAGAGGACCTTGAGTGGTGCAGAGGATCTCCTGAGAGTCAGAGAGGGCTGGACTGGGATTCTTCTGACGCTGAGACCGACCCCTAATGGATGAACAAGGCCACCCGAGAGAAAGAAATCCCTGTTGGCTGGCAATTGAGGTGAGGAATACCGAGGCCCAGTCTCAGAGCTAGAATGCTATTTAAACCACGAGAACTGTCGATAACTAGGAAGTATCTCTAGCAGCACGAGAAGGCTCTTGAGGGCGAATAGAGTTCCCTGAGAGCTAAGAAGAGTCCCTAGGTCAATGATTGTGAGGAATACTGAGGGCCAATGTCAGAGCTCGAAAGCCCTTGAAGCAAGAAAGGCTGCCAATAACTGGGAAGGGCCCTAACAGCTGGAGAGGATCCCTGACGATTGGAAATGGTCACTGAGCGCTAGAGGGGACCGGACTGGGATGCCCAAGAGGCTTCGAAGTGGTACCTATGAGCCGAATAGGGCCCCCTGAGATCTAAAGAGTCCCTAAGGGCTAGCGATAGTTGTGGGGAATACTGAGAGCCAATTCCAGAGCTAGAATGTCATTGCCAGCCCGAAAAACTTGAGGAGTAGGGAGGTCCCCTGAGAGCTAGAGCGGACCGGACCGTGATGCTTCTGAGGCTTGGGAGGAACACTGGGGGATGAACAGAGCCACCTAAGAGCTAAGGGGAGTTCCGAGAGCTGGCAATGTTTGGCTGAAATTGTGAGGCCTGTCTCAGAGCTGCTTTGTTACGAAGGAAGAGGTGGAGAAGGTCACTGCGAGCCTCGCAGGTCGCTTTACGAAAGCTCTCGCCGTCAAGGGAACACAAAACATTTCACAAGTTATCGCCTGCTAATGTTACGACTGTTTTGGTACATGAATTGTCGAACGACGAGGGACGTGTCGTGAAAGTGTCACGATAGGTGGACAAAGACAAGCTGAACACGAGACAGAAACAATTGGTGCACATATGAAACATGGTTTGCTACCGCAGCTACTTGCAGATTTATGTGTTGATCTGTCTTTGGGCAGATAACAAAAACTTTTGATCGTTTCCATGCCCTCAATTATGCAAATGGTACTTCGATGCACTTGTGACGGGGCATGGTTGTGAGATGATTTACCTCCTTATTTCTCAGTTGGATACATGTTTGTTCTAAACAAACAATGATTTCGCAGCCATGGTGTATTCATTGCCCTCATGAATCCTATGGATCTTGTTTTCTATGAGAATACAAGCACTAACAGATGCCAGGAAATGTTCTCTGCGAAAGAAATTGAGACGTATTTACTCAGCGAAATTACTGGATATAACAAAACACAGGCTACTGGTGCCGACCACAGGTCAGTTGAGGCAAATGGCCACTTCTGACATCAGCAGGCGCCTTTTATCTTATATAGATAACTGGATATTGGAGGTAAATAAGTACATTAGAAGACATAAATCCACCCAATGTCAGAGAATACGTAGCTACGTGTTATCAAACCGCATCTCGATTTTGGACGGAGATGGCTGAGTTAGTAGCTCAATCGTCGAAAGACTTCAAATATAGTAAAGTGTGCGCTCTCCAAATGAGGATTTTTAGAAAAACGCCTATTTTGTATCTGATATATATCAAGCCAAAACAGTCCTTCCATTATGCTAATTAAAAAACAAAAATTTCACGGGCATCAAGGTCACCGGAGGTCACGTGACATGAGGTCATGGGGTAACTCTTTTATTATTCATCACATATTACAAATATTGCCAGAATTAGATTACTTGAACCTTTGCGAGTTCAAAAAATATCTGGATATTTATATTTTGAGTGTTAATTAACTTGGTTATCGGCCATCGAACATAACATTGCAGCGTGACCTTCAAGAAATGCCCGAAGCTCTAACTCCAGAACCGCTGACCTGATCGGAGTAAAATTTTCACAGGTGGATTCAGGGTATAAGATAACCCTATATACCACTTTTGCTCAAAATCTGAGACATGAGGGTGCCGGGTCCTGGTCGATCTGTCGTGGAATGTAGTAAGTATAGGGAAAGTATAAGCATAGGGGACAATAATACACTGATTAAAACCTTTGCTAAAGGAAATTATGATAAGTTCAGGATCTTCACAGTTGAAATCCAGTGGGAAATGTCAGTGTCAGGTTTAGATGCATGTAAGATGTTGGACGTGCTGAAAGATATACATGTATCAAGATCAGGATAGGTTCTTTTCCAATAGGCAAAACAGGATGACAAAAGGCTTAGATGTGTTGGTTTCAAGTGACCACACAGCAGAAAAAGGAATGTAGGTCAGCTAGAGGCAGGGCAATCAGAATGCTAGGAATCACTCATGCGTGAATCACGCGTGTGCCATGCATGACTTACGCTTGTGCTACGATCACGCGTGTGATATGCGATCACTCTAGTGCCTCAATAGATTGAGTAAACCAGGCTAAATATGCTGAGGTAGATCGTTTCCTTTAAAAATAAGGATGAAATATTGATTATAGTGTTTCAGTATCTTCTTTTTCTAGTCTGATATTATCTTCCCTTTATAGGCGGAACCCAGATGGGCTTCAGTGGTTCTCATTAAGCCTTAACACTTTATGATTTTACGACTTTCTGATTTCAGTGTTCAGACTGCATGCCGAGACATGGCATATCTCGGATTCCAGAAACTTCGCAAAAAAGTTGATACCATGATGGCCCGACCTTATTTTTCACCCAAATATGTTGTCCAGTTCAAGAAAACTCTTGTTCCAATGGCATGCAAAATCATTAGGAGGGAGAAAATCCAATGAAAATGTTCCTGATTCATATATAGCAGACTTTCCTCATCACTTACGTGTAGTGTGGATGATTAAACGCTAAAACGCCCATAAGCTATTGAGCCTCCAACACGAAACATTGACGTTAGAAACAAACGAGCGTGATTTAGCGCGCCACCTGGTGCCACCAATGCACATATATCGCTTTAGACATGCTCGAAGATGTTCCATGCTTTGCTTGTTCTAGAATGACTGATTCAATGATTATCGATATCGCAATTACTGCTGAAAATCGGGATTATTGACCCATTTTATCTCATCAAAAGATCATGAATACAAAGCATCGGTATCGGAAAGCTTATTTTTAGTTGAAATCTGAATGCGGTGTCCAATGATATTCCAAAGTTTCGCTCACAACTGCTGGCTTCGAATCTTATGCGAGTGGTGTCGACTTCCTCTCCCCCACTAAAAGCATGCTCCATTACCGGTAGTTTCTAATTTGAGGGTTTCTAAGGCACCCAGCGACAAAAGGCTTGCAACATTTGAGCCCTGTTGGACGTATCCGATGACACACACCGATGGTCAGCTATAGTTTCTGCAGCCACTCGTTACGCACGTAACACCCATCGGCATGCCGGCACGTCCGACGGAGCCAGATGGGATCTCCTGGGCTGTCAAACGGTCACGCGCCCGTCTGAAGGTCAAGCAGCTCCGGCATCGACATGAGCACCAGCACAGGCACCAGCACCGGCACTGGCACTGGCATTGGCATCGGCACCGGCACCGGCACCAGCACCAGCACCGGTACCAGCACCGGTACTGGCACTGACATTGGCATCGGCACTGGCACCAGTACCGACACCAGCACTGGTACCAGCATCATCGTCAGCGTCAGCGTCAGCGTCAGCGTCAGCGTCAGCGTCAGCGTCAGAATCAGCGTCAGAATCAGCGTCAGCGTCAGCGTTATCATCAGCATCAGCATCAGCATCAGCATCAGCAACAGCAACAGCAACAGCATCAGCATCAACATCAGCATCATCATCAGCACCAGCATCAGCATCAGCATCAGCATCAGCATCAGCACAAGCATGAGCACGAGCACGAGCACGAGCACGAGCACGAGCACGAGCACGAGTACGAGACGGCACCGGCATCAGTACCAGTACCAGTGCCAGTACCAGTGTCATTACCAGTACCAGTACCAGCACCAGTAGCAGTACCGGCATCAACGATGCGGAGTCCCTGCTGTTGTTCCATCGTGACGCATGCCTCTTCAGCCTACTTCCACATAAACAGGTTTGTCAGCTTGGGGTAAATCATCGGTACGTTGCGCGCGATTAATATCCCGCGGCAGCTATTACGTTGGCTCAGAAAGCCCCAGCGAAGTTCGAACGGGGTCAGAAGAACACTGCACTGGGCATAAGTATATGTGGCATGATGCAATGGAGAACTTTGTTGATACACTTCGCATACCTTTTGCCCTAATTGAAACCGGACAAGAAGAATTTCCTTCCTTAGCGATGTTCAGGTTGAGTTTTGGACATGGCCTCCGCCACGGCCAAATGATTGAGGGGGATATTTACGGCTTCAGGTGCATTTTTTCCCATGAAACGCCGCCTAGGTGTAATGTTAAACATTAAAATAATGAGGGAGTCTGTACTCTTCAGCTCTAATGGTGGTGGAGACCATGCATTGAGAGTAGACTTGAGGATTTATCGCCAAGAGATGGCGAACTCTGCGATGGTAATGATTCCCTCTGTGACAGTTTTGAAATAGTGCCATGAAAATATAATCGAAGTCTTCAAAACAGTATTGAAAATATTGAACTTTCTTGACCATGACCTAAAATTCAACATCAATATGGAACTGTAGATTATGGTACAGGTCACATTCTTTGGTCCTGCAACATTTACGAATTTTGGAAAAAGCTTAGCCAAACAACCAGAAACCAAAAACCAACCAACCAAACAAGAATAAAATACTATACCAAGGTTCGCCACTCGATACATGTGCACCCACAGGGGCATACATGAGGTGCACCCCTGCAAGATATAAGGCATCGCAATTGTGCTGTGGCTGCCAACATTTTTCAACAGCAAGCTGGATGTTTATGCGTTTTTCTCTCCACCTAAATTTATGCTTTGATACCGAAGTTTACACCAACGAGAGGCATTCGATTTCAGTAACCCTGAATTGAGCCTCATGTTCTACGTTGACCGACACTGCATGACAGTAATTACGAGTCTCACTTCTTGATCCTTGAATTATCCGAATATCTCCGACCACACAACTCACACTTACGGCTTATCCCGGCCAATAAATCCAATGACGGTGAAGAAATTGAAAAAGTTAGGTGAGTAAGTAGTACCTATCAAGAGTGGTACTTACACCGAGGATGACTGGCAACAATGATTTAATCCGGACAACTCAGTGCTTCCAATAAAAATATTTCGTCAAATGAAGGAAACCACTATACCCCGCTCGCCTAATGAAGAAAACCACCATTCCCAGACCGGTCGGATCTAGACGACGCTTCTTGAATTCGATGGATTCAGAGCTCTCCGGCTCCCGCTGGGGTCGGATCTGTTTAAACTACTGTCAAGAAAGGCTATAACAAATGTATTTATTTTTCCTTGACGATTAAGATGTTCTACATCAATTGACATGGACAAAGCTGTTTATTTGTGCATTATGGAGCAATCCCAAGCAATAGAAGTAAAAGATATAAAATTATTTTTACGCACCGACTTGGCCTAAATGGCTCCAAAACGTTACTCAAATCTGCTCAGATTTTGCAGCAAAATCTACCACCATATAACCAATTTCAATGTCTTTTTATTCCATGACTTACATTGCTTCAGAATGCCATAAACTTGTGGCAATAAGAGTGTTATACCACTCCGAAAACTAGTTTCACCCACTCCGGAAGAATGGCAATCTACTGTGTGTTCTAATCCACTGGAATATGAGGGCTGGTCAAGTAGCGCTCACGGTGTTGTGTCAACTCTTTCCGACCGTAGGCTTGTCTTAATGATTTGAACCCAGCCATTGGGATGAAGCCAGTGTTGCCAAATCGTTGACCCGGTTGACGGCAAAAGAGCAACTCGTCTAGTTTGCGTGGTTTATGTACCAAGCGAACACAAACAGCCGCTGACGGCCTTGACAGCCGTGCTGACGGTTCTGACAGCCGTGCTGACGGGTCTGACAGCCGTGCTGACGGCCTTGACAGTCGTGCTGACGGCTCTGTGAGCCGTGCTGACGGCTCTGACAGCCGTGCTGACGGCTCTGACAGCCGTGCTGACGGCTCTGACAGCCGTGCTGACGGCTCTGACAGCTGTGCTGACGGCTCTCACAGCCATGCTGACGGCCCTGACAGCCGTGCTGACGGTTCTGACAGCCGTGCTGACGGCTCTGACAGCCGTGCTGACGGTTCTGACAGCCGTGCTGACGGCCTTGACAGCGGTGCTGACGGTTCTGACAGCCGTGCTGACGGCTCTGACAGCCGTGCTGACGGGTCTGACAGCCGTGCTGACGGTTCTGACAGCCGTGCTGACGGGTCTGACAGCCGTGCTGACGGGTCTGACAGCCCTGCTGACCGCCACGGTGCGCAGCCGACCGTGCGAAGCATTTTTGATTTGTATTGTGTTCTTGTTCTTCTCGGGTTTGCGTTTCGAGAAGAGTGGGTGCTGCAGGAATGGTAATTGGTAGTTTCTGCTTTAGTATCATCTGCGATTCCTATCATCTTTGATACCGGTTGTAGGTTTTCTTGTTTTCTTCGTCTCGTTCTGCCGATGTTATCGCGGCGAATATAGCTGATTGATTTTGATGCTGGCTTTGGAAGGGTATCGGTTGGAGCATGCTGGTCACGGGTGGAACTTCGTACACTTTTGGTGTTGCCAATGCAGCACCAACAAGTTATGGGTTGAACATTATGCCTCTGGTGATGCATGGACAGAACGGATTCAAATTCTGGTGTGGTGACAACAACAATTTTGGCAGTCTCCATCTTTGATGATAGGTTTTTTTTGGCAATCATACCATGGGCTACTGTACACAAAGGCTGGGTTGTAGACTAATGATTTTCCATTAGGGATATTGATTATTTGGGTGTTCCTGAGGTGAAAGTCAAGATTCTTCTTCATCGTCAATTTATGTTATCATAGCAGTATATCCACCCACCTGATGTTCAATTATATTAAAAATTGATAGGAAATCAATCATGAGCAAATGCTCACTTCTTGCTAGTGACAGTTTGTTTATGACTATACTACAAGGCACAGATGACTGCAAACTATGCAAACTGTGTGTGAAGCTTGCATTGCCAGTGAATGTTTTTTCTTCTGTGATGCAGCATACCCCGGCTTTGTATGGCCGGACATCTGTAATGTGTACTGCTTGAATGTATAAGCACAACCACCTAATGTATGCCTACAAGACATTATGCACTCCATGACTGCATTAACTCAAGGGTTATACACTCCAAATCCAAGACTATGCAGTGGAAACTCAACAATGTCTAGAGCTGATTGAACTGATACTGGACTTGATATATTCGAGGGGGGAGGGTTGTCATCTTGTAGGACACTAGATAGGGTCAAATAGTCATTTAGCTCATGCATAGGACGTGTGCTACCTTCTTAGGTTAAAGATCGTTGGACTCATGGGAGACAATGTTCTTATTTACGGTTGGAAAGCGCACCCATGACGTTTGTCGAGAACGTCAACAACATACGTGACCATTTATCTGCCATCTGTGTACATTAGCTGTAATAAAACAGCCAACAAAGCCACGACTTCTGGGATGTACCAAGCATGCCACAGGAGGCCATGCAGCATGTCACGCAGCACAGATCTTCTCATACACGAAGGCATTCACAGCGACTAAGCCACCAATCAGCTCTCCCGAACGTTGGTGTACTGTCTGTCACCCGCTTATCCCAAAGATGACTGTAGAGTTCGGGAGCAGAAGCTTAACATACGCTGCAAAGATTAACTCATGACGAAGCAGTTCGCATAATCTCGCGTGATGAAAAATGCAGACAAGTGGTCATACCTGGCAGCACCAGCAGCTTCATGGACTCGTCTCTGAGCTCTGGGTCATGGGTCTGTCAACATGGCCCGCCAGCACAGCTGCTGGCTGTTGGCTGCCGGCAATGGCTCCCTGGATAGCTTTCATGTCTAATTTGAGTCTGTAAGCGTGGCATATAAATCACGGACTTAAACCCCACATTTTGCCGCGGCGGCACGTGTGGGAATCACTGAAGCTGGAAAATCGCACCACTTGCCACCTTTTCGGCTGCCTTACCAACTGAGGAATGCATTAGTAGTAGGTGTATGATGCAGCATGTAAGTTTGAAGGGTCTGAGCTGTTCAAGTCCAGATTGGACCACATCAGCTTTAAAGGCACTCAAGCGCCCGTGCCAAATGAAATTCTCGAGTTGCGTTCATACTATGCTTTATTGTGGTGCCATCTTCGTAGGTTCGACATGAAAGCCGAGCAAACTCTGGACCATCTTCCGCGGGTTGCCTTTATCTTGGACAGCAGAAGCACAGCAGAACACCAACCAAAATTACTGCTACAACTTACCTTTGCTGTAGAGGGCACCATTCCCACGTGCCAAACACCAGAGGCAGAGTAGAAACAGCACCAACACCACTCCACGCGGTACCATGGTCGCTAGTGAGGTGTCTCGCGCAGGCGCGCCGCCCAGCACCTCCGAGAGCGGCACCGGTACTGCCAACCCGCACTGGCCGAGGCGTACTGCGGCACAGTCCCCGCCAGATGTCGCCGGACTGCTACACTGGACACCCGCCCCTCACTAACCAGGGCGTACTGCGGCACAGCCCCGCCAGATGTCGCCGGACTGCTACACTGGACACCCTCCCCACACTGGCCGGGGCTACTGCGGCACATTCCCCGCCAGATGTCGCCGGACTGCTACACTGGACACCCGCCCGCACTAACCAGGGCGTACTGCGGCACAGTCCCCACCAGATGTCGCCGGACTGCTACACTGGACACCCTCCCCACACTGGCCGGGGCTACTGCGGCACAGTCCCCGCCAGATGTCGCCGGACTGCTACACTGGACACCCTCCCCACACTGGCCGGGGCTACTGCGGCACAGTCCCCGCCAGATGTCGCCGGACTGCTACACTGGACACCCACACCCATTCCGCACTAACCAGGGCGTACAGCGGCACAGTCCCCGCCAGATGTCGCCGGACTGCTACACTGGACACCCACACCCATTCCACACTAACCAGGGCGTACAGCGGCACAGTCCCCGCCAGATGTCGCCGGACTGCTACACTGGACACCCACACCCATTCCAAGCTACACTAACCAGGGCGTACTGCCTCGGCACAGTCCCCACCAGATGTCGCCGGACTGCTACACTGGACATCCTCACCACACTGGCCGGGGCTACTGCGGGAAAGTCCCCGCCAGATGTCGCCGGATTGCTACACTGGACACCGGCCCTACACTGGCCGGGGCTACTGCGCGCACAGTCCCCACCAGATGTCGCCGGATTGCTACACTGGACACCCACACCCATTCCGCACTAACCAGGGCGTACAGCGGCACAGCCCCCGCCAGATGTCGCCGGACTGCTACACTGGACACCCACACCCATTCCACACTAACCAGGGCGTACAGCGGCACAGTCCCCGCCAGATGTCGCCGGACTGCTACACTGGACACCCACACCCATTCCGCACTAACCAGGGCGTACTGCGGCACAGTCCCCACCAGATGTCGCCGGACTGCTACACTGGACACCCACACCCATTCCGCACTAACCAGGGCGTACAGCGGCACAGCCCCCGCCAGATGTCGCCGGACTGCTACACTGGACACCCACATTCACACCCACCCATTCCACACTAACCAGGGCGTACTGCGGCACAGTCCCCACCAGATGTCGCCGGACTGCTACACTGGACATCCTCCCCAAACTGGCCGGGGCTACTGCGGCACAGTCCCCACCAGATGTCGCCGGACTGCTACACTGAACACCCATTCCGCACTGACTGAGGCTACTGCGGCACAGTCCCCGCCAGATGTCGTCGCAGTGCTACACTGGACACCCACCTCGCACTAACCGGGGCGTGCTGCGGCACAGACCCCGCCAGAAGTCGCCGGTCTGCTACACTGGACACCGGCCCCGCTGGTCTGTCTGAAGTATTAAGGAGATGTCAATTATAATGCTTTTTACATCTGGCAGGCAGCTGGAAAATGTCAGTATCATGGCATGAATCGTTGCATGATTCTTCCTCACATGTTTCCTCGTGTTACTGACCAATCCCTCTCTAATTATGCGATTTGTCCTCCGTTCTCTCGGGCTATCTCCCTTCGATCTATGAAAGTTAGATCGCATAAGCAGGGAGAAAGTTATCAGGAGCGAGAGCAATCGCGTGAAGAAGAATCATGGAACGGTCCCAATGGCATGTATATATTTTTATAGCTGACCTCATATTTTGAATGGCGTGTGCGACGTTCCATGCACAGGCTCAACCAATCAGGAGTTCAGCAATGTCGTTCAATTGAATGTTCCAGAAAGCGAACAATGGTACAATAGTACCGCTGGCACAACTGAATCACTCATTGAAAACCAAGGACTCGCACAAATATGAATCACCACTATCATGAGTCTCTTTGTAGTTCGACGTGACAGCATTTGCGTTTAGCTTCCGATACCCAGAGCCTTGGTTTCACTAACAGATCGCTGCTTTCCAAACCAATAGTTGGTATTACCACCGGAAGATGGCGGAAGCTACAGTCAGCTCTCCCGAGGGAAAAGAACACCGTATGTTCTTTGTGTATGGTTCTTCTTCCCAGTCAGTGTCACAAATACCCATTATTTTGTCATTCTGGCATAATATCAATACTTACAGCATTTTTTTTTGGTCTCGAGGCATCGCCATGAAATTATGATTAGGTGGATCCTGAAAAGTTTCAGTGGAAAGGCGACTTGGAAAGGCTACTACAGTGATTGGCCATTGGAGAAATCTTTTGGCTCCGCCACTGCGTGCAATTTATTATAATCGATTGTTCTGAACACTTCTCCCACTTCTTGATCTGCCATCGGTAAAGTTTCGCCTTCGCCCTCTCCCTCTCCGTTGCTTCTAATGATTTGAATGTAGTAGGTATGTTCTGAATACCTCTCGTCACCGGAACCCGCAACTGGGCAAAGCCTGAAGGCCTTTCAGGTGACGATTTTTTTTCCAACGGGCTTTCGCTCGTGCATTAGCTCCAAACTATGTCTCCAGATGGTTTCTGCTTTATTGACGTCCTGCTACTACTAGCATACGTGACGGCACATGTTGCGTCACTGGTAACCTGTCTCGAACCAACTGGTGCAAAATGCTCCGTCTCAAGGTTGTCACACTGAGGCATGTGACAGCGCGATACAGGAATGGTGATAGATTTGTTCCATAATTTGCTTACTGCAGGACACATTTGGAAGCATATGAACATTGGATAATACCAGAATAGTTCGTAGTCTAATGCTGAAAGAACTAATAAGCCAGGTTACAGGTCATTCCTGTGGGAGAGATTTGGCTTCTTTGTATGTAAATGTGACCTATTTTGGCTCTGGCTCATTTACTCTGAAGTAATTATAGAGCTTAAGAGCTGCTTTTCGTAACTGCTGAATTGTTATCACTATGCTCCCTAAGGTTCTGGCGCTACCATTATAAAAATGCAGAATCAGTCCAACAATATGACATGCATGGTCGAGTGGTCAAAGACCTGACCTGCCCTCGGGCGGGAGCGATGTCTCAAATTCAGAGGTTCAGAGGTCCACCTGTCCTCATGGCTAGCCTCAACAGATAGCACCACTGGAAGGATTCCTACAAGCATGGCTTTGTTGGTGACATGCATAGTAAGAAATCCGACTGAATTTTCTGTCAGAGTAACCCATGATGCGAAAGTAAGACAATTTAGAATGGTTGCAGACCACCCATGACCTCATTGCAAGTCATTGCAGGTTCTCGAATTTCACTCGAATTTCTGGATTAGAAACGCAGTAATTAGAAACGCAGCTTGTGCTTCACCACGATCTGTCACAGAATAAACTTGGACAGCATTCCGCTGTGGCAAGATGTCAAACGTAAAAACAAGCGTCAAGCGTGTGACGTGACATCATAAGTCATAGGTCAAATATGTATCAGTTTCCCAGGATAGCATAGGAGAAATGGGCGTTGGTTCAATTTATAGGTACCAATGCAAACTGTACCTGAATATTACATCCGATAGAAACCAGCAACATGAAGCTCAGATGCTAAAATTGGTAAGCAGAAGTATCCTGGACCATTCACTAGTGTCATTAAACGTCTATGGTATAAACACATAATATCAATTGTATGACCATTGTCTTTTGCATACTACTATTTCTATGCCATGCTATTTCATGCAAGACACGAGCAAGGCATTGCGACACAAATTGACCAGAAGGTATGACGTCATAAAATTCTCAGTTTTTACTTAGTCTGCCCATGACATTAATCCTGTAAGTTGAACCACGATCCCAACAGGCAGAATCGCATACCCACGGTATTTGCCAGCTCCAGGGCTATCAACTACCGTCTAATTTGGGCCAATCTGTCGATCAGACCCTGAAATTACCTGGTGAGAAGGTGCGACTTCTAAACAACTTTAATTGTTACCTGATGTATGACGCCATCCATAGCCCCAATATCAACATTTGCATGGCCCGAACGCGCATGGTACGGACTAGAGATCACTGCTTCAATCGCCTCAGTCCGGCCGCCATTGGCTCCTCAGATAGGCATGTGAAGAGGAAATAGGTGCCCAACCCCTCCAGTCAATGGCGTCCGGTCAAGATCCTAGCTGATGCCGAGCTAAATCATATTTCTTCAGTATTCTGTATTTCATCAATGTTTTGTCGGTATTTCGTTTTATTTAGATGCCATAAAGCTCTAGTCAATTATAATGAGGCTCGGTAAAACAGCATGCATCAGTTATGCTTATGCTGTCACTGCTGATGAAGTAATCAACACTTCATAGCACCGAAGACGGAGTTGTCATAATAGTGGCGTAGACAATGGTATGACTTAAGGTGCTAATGAGCAAAATGTGGGCAATCAAATTGTGTGCACCTCATACGGATTTCAGTGGTGGTCCGCATTACGACAACCGAGTCATCCTGTGTCTGGCATTTCATTGAACAGTCACCACATCCTGGCCCAGGCTAAGTCCTGCAGTTGGCGGATTGGTGACAAGTTGTGTGCGGACTCAGACTGCCAGTAAGACGTCTGATTAGCAGTCTGACCTTGACCTCCGGCCGGTGCGGCCGCTTCGCCCGAGGCTCTCGCCTGGCTGACGACCGACACGCGAGCGTGACCGGCAGCGGGGCCCGGGCGGTGGGTGTGGACACAACCGTGACCGGCAGCGGGGCCCGGGCGGTGGGTGTGGACACAACCGTGACCGGCAGCGGGGCCCGGGCGGTGGGTGTGGACACAACCGCGCTGCCACGGAGACCCGCGGCCAGCGTGACCGGCAGCGGGCCCGGGCGCGCCGTGGGTGTGGACACAACCGCGCTGCCACGGAGACCCGCGGCGAGCGTGACCGGCAGCGGGCCCGGGCGCGCCGTGGGTGTGGACACAACCGCGCTGCCACGGAGACCCGCGGCGAGCGTGACCGGCAGCGGGGCCCGGGCGCGCCGTGGGTGTGGACACAACCGCGCTGCCACGGAGACCCGCGGCGAGCGTGACCGGCAGCGGGGCCCGGGCGCGCCGTGGGTGTGGACACAACCGCGCTGCCACGGAGACCCGCAGCGAGCGTGACCGGCAGCGGGGCCCGGGCGCGCCGTGGGTGTGGACACAACCGCGCTGCCAAGGAGACCCGCGGCGAGCGTGACCGGCAGCGGGGCCCGGGCGCGCCGTGGGTGTGGACACAACCGCGCTGCCACGGAGACCCGCGGCGAGCGTGACCGGCAGCGGGGCCCGGGCGCGCCGTGGGTGTGGACACAACCGCGCTGCCACGGAGACCCGCGGCCAGCGTAACCGGCAGCGGGGCCCGGGCGCGCCGTGGGTGTGTACACAACCGCGCTGCCACGGAGACCCGCGGCGAGCGTGACCGGCAGCGGGGCCCGGGCGCGCCGTGGGTGTGGACACAACCGCGCTGCCACGGAGACCCGCGGCGAGCGTGACCGGCAGCGGGGCCCGGGCGCGCCGTGGGTGTGGACACAACCGCGCTGCCACGGAGACCCGCGGCGAGCGTGACCGGCAGCGGGGCCCGGGCGCGCCGTGGGTGTGGACACAACCGCGCTGCCACGGAGACCCGCGGCGAGCGTGACCGGCAGCGGGGCCCGGGCGCGCCGTGGGTGTGGACACAACCGCGCTGCCACGGAGACCCGCGGCGAGCGTGACCGGCAGCGGGGCCCGGGCGCGCCGTGGGTGTGGACACAACCGCGCTGCCACGGGGACCCGCGGCGAGCGTGACCGGCAGCGGGGCCCGGGCGCGCCGTGGGTGTGGACACAACCGCGCTGCCACGGAGACCCGCGGCGAGCGTCGCCGTCGGGTCGGGCCCGTCACCGCCTGCGCAAATGTGGCCGACATTTTGCCGGCTTTCGTGATGTTTCGACACTACCTGGCGTGAATCTCACCGAGTCAGTGTGCAGCGGCGCTGGGAACGGATCACCTCATCAACTGGCAAGCCGGCGGACCACGATCGACCACCGTTCATGTCGCACATGCTCTGCAACTATGGCTTTCTCTCCAGTCTGAAGGGAATTTTCCGGTGAGTACGCAATTCATTACCTTCACGAAGGAAGTGATTGAAACAATCATTCAGGCCACACTGTCAAAACGCCAGTGACCAGCCTTCACCAGAAAATAGAGAAATGGCCGTTATTCGCTAGAAAGGCTCGGAATGCTTAAACACACGAAACAAGGTATCTGAATGCTGCACATGCGCTGATTTCGAATTTGAGTTCAATATGAAGTTCATCCATTATATTTGGCGTATTTTGTCTGACTTTGCAACTGAATGAGTTGGCCGAGGCGGATGATTAAAGCATTGCTAAGAGGCTGTCATATTTAGCATTTATTAAATCTTCAAATAATAGGCCGGCACCAGGAGCCGAAAGCCCCTTGTACCATTGTGTACCATGCACAATGGTACAAATTAACTTGGGCAGGCGCAGGCAGCCAACATCAGAAGCCGGTTTACCAGCGGCAATCGATGGATTATTGCTGCCGTTCAGGAACAAGATAGAGAGAGAGAGAGAGAGAGAGAGAGAGAGAGAGAGAGAGAGAGAGAGAGAGAGAGAGAGAGAGAGAGAGAGAGAGAGAGAGAGAGAGAGAGAGAGAGAGAGAGAGAATATATATATATATATATATATATATATATATATATATATATATATATATATATATATATATATATATATATATACATATATATAAAAATAAGAGAGAGAGAGAGAGAGAGAGAGAGAGAGAGAGAGAGAGAGAGAGAGAGAGAGAGAGAGAGAGAGAGAGAGAGAGAGAGAGAGAGAGAGAGAGAGAGAGAGAGAGAGAGAGAGAGAGAGAGAGAGAGAGGGTGAGAGAGAGGGTGAGAGAGAGGGTGAGAGAGAGGGTGAGATAGAGGGTGAGAGATAGGGTGAGAGAGAGGGTGAGAGAGAGAGTGAGAGAGAGGGTGAGATAGAGGGTGAGATAGAGGGTGAGATAGAGGGTGAGATAGAGGGTGAGAGAGTGGGTGAGAGAGTGGGTGAGAGAGTGGGTGAGAGAGTGGGAGAGAGAAAGTGGGAGCGAGAGTGGAAGAGGGACTGGGAGAGAGTGGGAGAGGGAGGGGAGGGGAGGGAGAGAGGGAGGGGGATAAAGGGAGAGGGGGAGAGAGGGAGGGAAAGGGAGAGAGCAGACCTGGCATAATGATAAACATAATTATAATTGATCGCTAATTATAAGTGTTTCAATTATACCAGTTTCAATCACAAAATAGGTTTTGCTAGCGACGCTCCTGAATTATTCCGATTTGTTAAATTTCGCACTTCGGCCTCCCCAGACCATTTCGTGCCGCTGATGGAAAGGAACAAAGTATTAAATCGTAAAAGTCAGTTTATAAGGCCTGGAACAAGGTGGTTTCTCGCAGAATAATAAAAAGTAACTTAATAAGAAAAGGGTGATCATCCCCCAACAGTGAGGGCAAAGTGAAAGGGATGTGTGCGTGGCAGTAATCGATCAGTGGTTTTCTATGGTCATGATATTGTGTGCAGTGTAGTAATATATGTGAAACTGTTATATGAGTGTTGAAAGATGGGCATGAGGGTCGAGGTGAATTCGTGTAAATACATCGATGGGTAAGAAAGGTATGGCCGATGCGTAAACGTGATAAGAATTTTTATTCGTGTTGGTTTTTGAAAAGATGATGCCCATGGTTCAACAGTAGGTTTGATAAGTCGTAACTGTGTATGGTTTGAGTTTTGTGTCCAGTTTTGTGTCCAAAAATGTCGAATTCTCTGCTGTATTGATGATTTAATGGCGTCAAAATGTGGTGGAATTTCATTAATGTTTGGAAGTTGTAATGATTATTTTGCTAATTTGTCAGCTTTTTTCGTTTCCTGGGATGCCGCAGTGGCTGGGCACCCACAGGAAGCGGACCCTCACTCCCATCATGTAAAGTGTTTGAAGTGTGTCATAGATGGAAATATGGCAATGGTGTGAAAAGGAAAGTGAAGAAAGTGATTGAAGAACAGATTTGGAGTCAGAACAAACAACGACGCTGCGCATGGGGTGACAAAGGAAACGATTACGAATATAACGAAGGGCAATGAGGATGGCATGTAATTCAGCGATAAAAATTGATGTTCCGTCTGGTAATCGATGTTGTTTTTTGTACGCTCCCGAAATTATTGCATTTCCTGTAAGGTTAGCGTTTTTAGAACCGTCAGTAAAAACAAAAGGAACATGGTGATTACGAGCCCGAAATTGGTGACATTTTTCTTTGATATATTCGGGACAAAGATGTGATTTTGGAGTGGTGGTGATATGTAGAATGTGTCTTTCGGCCATCTGCCACGGTGGTGTAGTTGGTGGAGAAAGAGAAGTAATGGGTGGAATAGTGAAGTGAAGTTGTTCAGAAAATGTTTTGACCCGAGAAGCGATAGTGAGTCCAGTTCGCTTTTCGGCTGGACCTAAATAATGATGATGTAAATTTGGGAGAATTTGCAATGACGTGTGTGTCGGGTGATTTGCATGAAACTGAATTTTGGAGCGTATCTAAGTGTTTGTTGCATTCGGCGGAGAGCTAAAGGAGGAATTCCCGATTCGGCTTCTAAAGAGATGATGGGTGAAGTGGTCATTGCACCAAGGGCGATACGGATAAATTTATTTTGAATTGTGTCTAAAATGTGTAAGGAGGATGGGCTGGCACCAGCATAAACTACTGAGCCATATTCAATGATGGGGAGTACTAATTATTTATATAGTTGGAAAAGAGTGTGACGATCGGCTCCTAAGGGGGTGGAAGTAATGCAGCGAAATAAATTTAGTCGGCGAAAACATTTGTTCTGGATGTGTTTCATGTGTTGATGCATGGAAAGCCTACGATCAAAGATTACACCAAGAAAATTAAATGAATGTACAAAAGGTATGTCATTTTGTCCAAGGTGAAGCTGTGTATCTGGGTTTCGGCAGTGAGTGCCTTTGCTAAAAATCATGGTTGCAGATTTGGGGGCCGAAAAATTGAAACCGTACTTGATGGACCATTGATGTACTTTGTCAAGGGCGTTTTGAAGCCGAATCAAACAATTTTCGTAATTTCTGTCCGAGCACCAAATTGCACTGTCGTCCGCGAAAAGAGAAAATGATACATTTGCAGGCATGTCAGCGAAAGGGTCATTAATGATGATGTTAAATAAAACTGGTGATATGCAGCTCCCCTGTGGCAGTCCGTTGTTCATAACATGCTGAGTGGAAGTTGATGATCGACATCTGAGGTGGAAAGAGCGACTATCAGATATAAAACCTATTAAATAATGAGCTAAGTGTCCTTTGAAACCGAGTTGGTGCATTTCGAAAAGTAATGCGGGTTTGTAGACCATATCATAAGCCTTGGTAATGTCTAAAAATACTGCCACTGTGTGTTCGTGCTTTTTGAAACTAAGGCGGATGTCTGTTTCTAATCTGATGAGATGATCGGCTGGGCTGCGTCCACGACGAAAACCACACTGGAATGGAGATAAAAGAGAATTTGTGTCCAGGTGCCAGGTCAGTCTTTTGCTAATAATTATGTCTAGAAGTTCCCCAAGCAACTGGTAAGAGCAATTGGCCGAAAATTATTGGGATTACTGTGATCCTTGCCGGGTTTTGGAACAGGAATTATGATTGCTTTTTTCCATGTTTCAGGAAAGATGTGATTTGCCCATCATGAATTAAATGTGTCCAAGATGCATTGTTTGGTGTGGTCAGATAAATGTCGAAAGAAGGAATAATGTAAGTTGTCAGGCCTTACTGAAGTGTTACCGGCGGAGGAAATGGCATTCTGCAGTTCGAAAAGTTGAAAAGAAGCATTGTAGTCCTCGGTAGTGTCGGATTGGAAGAGTTCGAGATTGGTGTGAAAAGTGTGTTGCGCAGTTGGTACGAAATTAGGTCGGTAGTTCACATCGGAGCTATTATGGGCTATGGTATCAGCTATGGTATTTACTATGGTTTGTGGGTCTGTGATGACAAGATTGTGGATTTTGAGGGCCGGTAGAGATTTAAATGGGGAGCGTATTAATTGCCATATTTTACTCAGAGGTGTGTGGAAAGTCAGTTTCTGTAAATATATGGCCCATGAAAGGCGCTTGGCATCGCGAATGATGCGGCGGGTTCTCGCACGTTCGCGGTTACGGATGTATAAATTGTCTTGATCGGGATGTCTTAAATAATTTATAAATGCTCTTTTTCTTATCGCAATGGCTTTGGAAATTTCTTGACACCACCAAGGTACTGGTTTCCTTTTTGTGAATGGTTTTGTAAGTGGAATAGTCGTGGAAGCTGCCTCGAAAAGTGTATTTGTAATTGAGTTGATGTTTTCGACGGGAGAAATGTTTGGGTTGTATTGCATATAAGAAAGTTCCTGAAATGTTGTCCAATCGGCTTTTGAAATTTTCCAGCGGGGAATAAAACTGGGTGTGGTGTCAGTCGCCGTTGAAAAAGTGGGTGTTAACTTGATGGGGTAGTGGTCGCTGTCGTGGATGTCGGTTTCTATGGTCCAATCAAAGTCGTTTGCCAGGGTGGGGGAACAAATATATAAATCAATGGCTGTTGCTGTATTATGTCCAAGGTGAAAAAGGTTGGTTCTCCGGTGTTAAGTATTACTAAATTATGCCGGTATAAAATTTGTTCAATGATGTGGTCACGAGAGTCTCCTAGTGTACGTGCTTGATCCCAGGCTGGACTGTGTGCATTAAAGTCTCCGAGTAATATGAAAGGGTTCTTGAAATGTGCTATAAGGTTTTCTAAATGTGTCAAAATATTTGTGTTGTCGGTGTGTGGTGGAATATAGATGGAACACACATCTATATTTCTACCATGTAAGCGCAATGTACAAGCTATGGCTTGTAATTGTGTATTAAGTGTAATTTGTGTATGTGTGAAATCATTGTTTATGTAAAGTGCTGTATCGCAACTGCGATGTGATCCGCGGACTTCGTCGTGACGATACAGTGAATAATTGAAAAGGTTAAAGTTGTATGCATCATTAGGTAAAAACCATGTTTCTTGGAGTGCTATGGGAATAGGTGTGAGAATACTGAAAAAAACTTTCATTTCGGCCCATTTGGAGATCAGGCTGCGGCAATTCCATTGTAAAAGTGTGGACATCGGGAAGAAAAGTGTTAGTGTTTGTCTGCACCTTTCGGTGCATGTCGGAGCCAGGAGTGTAGTTTTGGCGGACATGTGTGTTGGGTGCGGGCGGTGGCGGTGTTTCCGCCATAGCCGTCCGGCCGACCGGTGACCTTGGCGGTCGGTTCACGGCGGCCGGCCACTGCCGCGGGGGATGCCCGCCGGCTGGGAGTCGGTCGGGTCACGTGGTCGCCGGCCGGCGCTGGTCGCGCCGGGCTGGATCGGCGGCCCGCTGATGGGAGCGATAATTTGCTCCCGAAGCTGAATGACTGCGGGGCCTGTCAGTCATCGCTGGAGTGGTCCGCTTGTTGGGAGCCGGAGTGGTTTGTGTATTGGGAGCCAGGGTGGTTTGTGTCGTTATGGTCAGTGGTGTGAGTTTTTTAGTGGAGCTAATCCGGGAATCATGTCAGTTTGAATAGAAGTAGAAGTGGTGCTGACGCGAGGGGTGGAGGGAGCGACGGTGGCCGCCTGGGCGTAAGTTTGGGTCGAGAGGGAGGTGACCTTAACATATCTCCGGGCCTGGGGGTAGGACACCCCGGTCGTGGCCTTGACGGCGCACACTTCCTTCTCTTTGCGCCAAACTGGGCATTGATTGGAAGTGGTGAGGTGATCGGATGTGTTACAGCTCAGGCAGTGGGCAGGCTTGGAGCAGGTGGAATCAGGATGTGGTGATTCTCCGCACTTGGGGCAGCGGGCTGATTGGCGACGAATTTTACTGCCATGGCCGAAGCGCTGGCAATTAAAACAGCGGAGGGGATTTGGAATAAATACGCGGGCTTGGAATCGGATGTAGCCGGCGAGGAGGGTCTTGGGAAGAGTGGTAAAGTTGAAGGTAAGGACAAGGAGGCGTGTATCTCGTTTTTGGCCGTCTTTAAATGAGGTAATGCGGTGGACGTGGGTCACCCCCTCCGGCCTGAGCTCCGTCTGGATATCCGCTTCGGACATGAAGCGGAGCTCCGGCGCGAAGATGGTGCCCTTGGTGGTGTTGTGGTTTGAATGTAGGGTAATGGTGACGGATTTACCACAAAATGTGGTGGTACGGAGGAGGGCTTTGGTCTGGGCTCGGGTTTGGGTTTTAATGACGAGGGTTCCGTTGGCAGGGGCTTCGATGTCAGGATTGATTAAGGAGCAGATGGCGAGGAGTTGCTTGGTCGGCCAGAAAACGTTAATACGGCGGAAGGAAACGGATTCCTCGACAAGCTTGACAACTATGTAAGAGCCAGCACTGTCGAGGTGGGGTTCGACGGTTTGGATGGGTTCAGGTGGAGAGGGCGTGGTCTGGTTCGAGCATGGGTCAGCGGCGTGGAGAGTGATGGTCTGGTTCTGATTGCGAGACGAGGTCGTGGTCTTGGGACGAGCAGGGGTCGGTGAGGCACAGAGGGCTTCCATGGCGTCATCCAAAGGATAGTCCGGCACGGGTCATAAATGGTTGTATCAAGTGGGGGAGCATCAGGGGCCGAGTCCGGGGTCGTGCGATGCTCGTCAGGTGTAGCTAATGGTGGAAATTCTGTTTCGGAGTCCGGTGGCGAGCTGGGGTCGGTGTCCTTCTTCCGTTTGTTCCCATCGCGGGGAAAACCTATCTAACAAAATCTAAATAAACGCGAAGAACACACAGAAAACAGGGAACAAAAGTACGCCGATGAAAAACCAGGTGGGGTGACGGGTGTCACCCCACTGGGAAACGAAAATACGAAAGGAGCGACGGGTGTCACCCGACGAAAATGAAAAACAAACTGCAATATCCAGCAGTCAGTCTGGCCAGAAATAGCACGGCGGAGTGTTCAGTGAGCTTTGGCAGGTATATATGGCTCAAATAGTACTGAACACACCATGTTCCTGAAATAAGTATAATTAAACTTACGAACATCAACAATTAATAATACGCTTTCTGCTTTACGTGTAGACCGCACTCAGCTTTACGCATATGGCAGCCGATGTTGGACTGCCAGATAACAAATTGACGTCATGGTTAAAAAAAGCTAAGGATGCGGTTGTTAGCCAATTTTCTGGTAACGGTAAAAGTGTTGACAGCGAAAGTACCCTTAATCGATGTCAACCAAGTTTATGCATCTATACCTGCTCGTGAGTTGTGCTGCGAGTATCTATTATTTGAGCCGTATGAGCATGTCGGCAGTATCAGGTATGGACGAATTAACCTGGTCGACATCGATGAAGTATACTTTTATTGTCATTGCATCTACTGTTGCCACTAAAATTATAATATAACCGCATCCTTAGCTAATGTAACTATAGCGCCAATTTGTCACCGGACAGTTATATGTCGCCTGCCATATGACGTAGAGCTGACTGCAGTCTCTTCGAAAATAAGAGAGCGTGTTGTTATTAGCTGATATTGATAAGTTTAATTCTACTTATTTCGGCAGCATCGCTAGCAAAAACTAGTGTTATTGAAACTGTGGTGAGAGTCAGAATTAGTGATCACTTCTAATTTATGTTTATCATTATGCCATCTTGTACCTGAACGGCAGCAAAAATCCGCCGATTGTCGCTGCAAGAACGGCTAATGCATCTCGCGCGGTCATGTTTGTCAATGTGATGTCGCGTCACAATGGGGAATTTCCGGCCAGTGCCACTTCCTCCTCGCCTGCTGCTCATTTGCACATTGATTATATGGTAACACGCATCGGATCTTCCAAAAGCAGGGGCGACGTGGCCAAAGTGCCGCCCCGTCGTGGTTTATTGGCTTGATGTATGGAGATTATGCAAACATCTCCGGAGCCGGTCCGCTTTGATGAAGCATTAATTATTGTACCACGAAGTGCTGCTCGCGAGACAGCGCGAGAAGTGACATCAAATCCGAGAAGGATTTGTTCGATATTCAGATTTGGAGACGCCAAGTCACTTCTCTGCCGCACAGCTTCAGAGGCAGATCAAGAAGCTTGGCTGGGGGAGGGGGGCAATGTAAATAAAAATTGTCAGGTTTCGAAACACTAATAAGAGTTGAATATTCGCTGGGTCTGTATCAGGCAATATTCATATCATAATATATTCGGCGATTTCGATAAAATGCCATTTCAGCACACATATTGCGACCAAAATTGGCCTCGTGTGGATGGAGGGGGTGTGGTCATGGCCCTGTTCGCCAGCAGTTTTAGGGTTACCCAGCAGTTGTTGAGGGATTCTTAAAGGGAACGGCGTTCCAGCAACTGCATGGGAATCCTGTTCTTGTTTTATGAGCACTCTGTGCAGGGCATGGACATCTGATTAGCAAGCAGCAGTCATGAGATAGCCCAGGCAGTCATGAGGTCCCCTGGATCCGCCACTGCACCCCATCCCATTCTATCCCAGCACTCATGGGGTCCTCCTAGCCTTGCGGGATTCGTATTTCCATTTTAATCCCCTTATTTTTCATCAGCTGTTCTTAATCCTTGTTCGAAGACAGAGACTCGCGGGAACATTTCGCTGGCGAAAACTTTCAACAGCGCTTCATGATCTAATACCTACAGGATTTAAAGTTATACTATTCTCACTCGTAAGTCAGAGCCAGATGTGCTCTTCTCATTTTCCAATGTACCAATTTTAACAGCAATATTTATGCTGGAGTAATTTCAATTTGCACTCAAAGAAATGGGCCTGCGGTGACATTTTCGTGCGCAGACAGCTTGCCATTCACCTCCCACCGTGGTCGGCACTCGGCATCCGTCCCGTGTGGAAGATGCATAACACCCTCGGTTTGCATCTCAGTGTCTCGAGTTCATGGTCAGGGATGGATGCCATTTGCATTGCTCCCATTAGTCATGAAATTTGGTGTATATATCGTATCTGAAATCACTCTTGCGCTGCATACATGCCGGAAGGCGCGACATATTTCCTAGTATCTGCAGACATTCAAGGAAATGCGCCTTTGGTTGATCAGCACGGAGACCCGACTTCACGGCACTCCTAAAACGTGTCCTCGCTCGTCCAGCGATCCTTCAGGCGTCTTGTGCTGGTAAGGATTAACGTATTCGTGATGGGCTTTGGTAGCAAGACTGATGTGCGGTACACACAGCGTGTGTGCCAGGTTTTATGGTCTCCGGACGTCCGTCTAAAACTGAATGGAAAAAACCAGAAAGCCCAGCATACCTAAGTTAAGTCAGATTACCCAAATTAGGGCATTCAACCTCTCTAACTTAATCTAGCGGCTACAATAGAGCAAATTATCTCGTCACTAACCACCTGTTCCCAACCTTTCCCTCACCAGTCTTCCCTCGTCACGGAGCGGAGCAAGCACGTCCTGCAGCGACGAGAGGTGAGCAGCTAGTGATGAGCGATATAAAGGTGTTGTAAAATAATTCGCACATCCATTATTCCGTGAAACATTTTGTAAGTGAGCAGAACATCCAAGCCAACAAGTCGAACACATGGTAGTTGTACATTATACAGCCTGAACAATTCTTGCTATTCAAGAGACGGTAGGTTTTGATCCGTGTCGCTAACTCACCACATCAGGAACTTGTGCTCTACACACTAGCCTGGCCAAGTGATACTCTGCTGCGCCTGACCAAGCACAAGAGCAACAATGTGAAGTGGAGCGAACTAAGCGCTGAACGAAGCACTATTAACGCTAAGCGCTCACGAACGAACTAAGCGCTATAAGCTGTTAAATTGTTTTTGTTGAGCCTTGTCGGTGATGGTGTGAGTGAAGGATGTGGAGAGGATGGTTGGAATATGCGAAGTAAAAGATGGATTGCCATATTGCTTTTGGATGCTACTGAACTAGTGTGATCTAGAAGCGCACGTATTTGGTCAAAATTTGCACCAGGGTCCCGAATGGTCGTGACTTGTTCAATACGGTGCCGTCAAGTTTGCAACTACACTGAGTTGGGCCACATTCTGAGGTTACACTACAGAAATTAATCCCGATCATTCCTTAGCATACAAATGACGAGAATTCGCGGTTTGACGCAGTTTGTACCGACTTTCCCAGCGTTTTCCTAGGTGTGAATTACCAATTTTACCATTCATTGTCGCGGATGTATGCCATTAACGGTTAGGCACTTGTTTGGTTTAGATCATATTTGGAAAGCAGAAAAAAACAAATAGTAGTAGCAGATGGAGAGGTCTCAGAATGGATTTAATTGAAATCGGACACCAGATACGGTATGCCATCGCTGTCATTTATAATATACACGAAATATCTTCCCTCAACAGTAAAAGGCACTCACTGCCACGTGCCTGCAGACGACCTGAAAGTGCATCAGAATGCTGACAACGAAAGCGATGTCATTGCATCGCAAACGGATGTTGATTCAGTCGTCCACTGGGCGGTTGATTTAAATTTGAACTTAAATGTATGGGGTATCCATATGCAAGAAATACCTTCGATTTCATCCTTTTTCCCATCATAGACACCTGATCGCCCATGGGATCCATGAGCATTCGAAGCATCGACAGCCCAGTGACGACGGACGATGTTCAGAGCCGATGTGTGGCCGCCGCGCGACGTCGGGGAGGACGGTCGCTGGCCAGACTCAGTCCTGTACCGGAACACCGTCCGTGCCGGCCGCTCGGCTGGCAGACGAGACGACCCCACGCTGGCTGGCACCAGACCGTGCCGGCCGCTCGACTGGCAGACGAGACGCCCCACGCTGGCTGGCACCAGACCGTGCGGCTGTGACAGCAGTCGCCGCTGCCTGGCGTCACGTCAGATCGATCGGCGGCCGCGGAACGTCCAGCCGGAAGGTGCTGGACGCGGTAGATAACTGGGTAAACTGGCTTCTTTCTGTCGGCGCGGGCCCGCGCGTGGCACGCGACGTGAGATGTATGGCAGGTGCCAGATGTTGCCCGCTGTCGGCCGCGAGGCGGCGCCATGTGCGCTCGTGATGGTGCCGCTCGTGATGGTGCCGCTCGTGATGGTGCCGCTCGTGATGGTGCCGCTCGTGATGGTGCCGCTCGTGATGGTGCCGCTCGTGATGGTGCCGCTCGTGATGGTGCCGCTCGTGATGGTGCCGCTCGTGATGGTGCCGCTCGTGATGGTGCCGCTCGTGATGGTGCCGCTCGTGATGGTGCCGCTCGTGATGGTGCCGCTCGTGATGGTGCCGCTCGTGATGGTGCCGCTCGTGATGGTGCCGCTCGTGATGGTGCTGCTCGTGATGGTGCCGCTCGTGATGGTGCCGCTCGTGATGGTGCCGCTCGTGATTGTGCCGCTCGTGATGGTGCCGCTCGTGATGGTGCCGCTCGTGATGGTGCCGCTCGTGATGGTGCCGCTCGTGATGGTGCCGCTCGTGATGGTGCCGCTCGTGATTGTGCCGCTCGTGATGGTGTTGCTCGTGATGGTGTTGCTCGTGATGGTGCCGCTCGTGATGGTGTTGCTCGTGATGGTGCCGCTCGTGATTGTGCTGCTCGTGATGGTGTTGCTCGTGATGGTGCCGCTCGTGATGGTGTCGCTCGTGATGGTGTTGCTCGTGATGGTGCCGCTCGTGATTGTGCTGCTCGTGATGGTGCCGCTCGTGATGGTGTTGCTCGTGATGGTGTTGCTCGTGATGGTGCCGCTCGTGATGGTGCCGCTCGTGATTGTGCCGCTCGTGATGGTGCCGCTCGTGATGGTGTTGCTCGTGATGGTGCCGCTCGTGATGGTGCCGCTCGTGATGGTGTTGCTCGTGATGGTGCCGCTCGTGATTGTGCCGCTCGTGATTGTGCTGCTCGTGATGGTGTTGCTTGTGATGGTGCCGCTCGTGATGGTGCCGCTCGTGATTGTGCCGCTCGTGATTGTGCCGCTCGTGATGGTGGCGCTCGTGATGGTGTTGCTCGTGATGGTGCCGCTCGTGATGGTGTTGCTCGTGATGGTGCCGCTCGTGATGGTGCCGCTCGTGATGGTGCCGCTCGTGATGGTGCCGCTGACGCTGCCGTCAGAGCCACGATTTACGCTGACGAAGATGATAGTCTTTGGAGTGAATAGCTTGTCAGTCTCCAGTAAAGCAATAATACTTAGTTAATACTTATTAGATTTGACATCATGTAATGCATTGCAGCACAAATAATCGGCATTTCCTGGTTTTCAGCACATCTCGGGAGCCACTTCCAGAATGTCAGCCTGGCTGACATCTTGCACAGTTCGTTGGAAGGCACGGAAGGCTGAAAAACGGGCCACATACCGATGAAAAGTTGATCATGTGCACCATGTGATGTGAATGGTGCACATGGTCCATAGACCATGTGAATATGTAATTTTTCTCAAAATCTATCGATCGCTTTTTAGGCCTACGTTTTTTCCTTAACACAACTCAATGACAAGATGGCTACCGAAAACTGTATTTACAAAAGAAAACAAACATTGCGCCTTCGGAATCAGCATTTGACAGCATTGCGTGCATAGCTTCCATAACCTATGCAGTTGATGCGCCCCTAAACCCCAATGAGAATAACACGACGTCATCTGGGCATCTATGTGCACTACATATTGCATTTCATCTTACTTTCGGCCGCATATGTTCGTGACATCGCACGTAATGACACGGCGGCTGCAAATTTGCCGTCTGGAATCTACTTTACGGAAAGGATATTCGGTCAACTATCTGATGTATGATAAAACCCAGCTTAATTTGCATTCAGCGTGTTGGTCTGATTCTCCATGACGGCCCACCGGAAGTCGGGGCCGTCTGACAGCGCTGCAATAAATGTATTCTGTGCTTTGTTTGCACCTAGTCGTTGCCCATGTTCTCATAATATATGCATAACAAGGGTTACATTGCTATAGAGCATGCAACGTCAGCGTACTGTGTGACCCGCGTGACCGCGGTTTGCTCCATTTGCTAACTCTCTCCCTCTCTCATTGCTACATTGATGCCAGCCCTGTCTTGCCAGGATAGAGAGGTGACCAATGCAGGCCGGCGCTCTTACCAACTGAGCTATTTGGACGACTGGATTAATAGCGCAAAAGCAAAATGTCGTCGCTCACATGGCAATCTGTCTGGTCTCCCGTAGCATTGGTCCCGAGCAAACGGATTCACATGGAAGTCGCTGAAACTCGACCCGTATTGTTGGGCAATCACCACATGTTAGGCAACTCCTCCTCATTTGATGGCAAAATTTTGTCAGCTTGACATTTTCTATTTTGAAACACGCACGGTTAAAATTTTATTAAATGCTTTATTGCAACTTCCATGTTTCATTAGTTATTAGACGATGTTTCGGCTTTCTGGGTTTTTCGCATCCTGTCACCTCGCCACTGGCCAATGCTCTGGTCGTCTCACAGATCCCCGGTACTGCATTTCGGTATATAGAAAAGGAACCAAAAAGGATTTTTTAACTGCATTAGCCTCTATCCCACCGAAAAACAAACTCAACATGTAGGAAGTATACATTTCTGCCGCCAAAAAAATCGACTACGTCCCTCATCTGCTGAGAACGCGCGGCTGCCCTGGTGCGGAAGATCTGATGCCGCACTACACGCACAGCACACGCCCAGTGGGCAAAACTCTATGGTTGGCCGTTGGATTCGCGGCTGGAGCGAAGTCTTGGGATCGACCCGTCGGGCGTTATCTCGATTTGACGTGCCCCGGTCCCCTACCGACATCGGTATAGGAGATGTCTTAGCTGCCGAGCACCATAACTTCATATTGTTCCACCACCTGCACTGGCGGGGGGGGGGCCCCCCCACAAATTGGGCCGCCCTTTGGGGGGCCGCCCCACCCAAGACCCCCAACCCCCCCGGGGTCGGCCCCCCAACCCGCCCCACCCCTTTCGGGGGGCCCCCCCCCGACCCCTCCCCCCCCTCCTTGGGGTTCCCCCCCCAGGCGGCCCGCCCCCCGGGGGGGGCCTCCCCCCGAGCCCACACCGCCCGCGGGCCCGCCCCCCGCCCGGCGCCCGACCCCCCCCCGGGGGGGGGCCCCCCCCGACCCGACCCCCCCCCCCGCTGGCTTCCTCCCCCCCCCCGATACGTCCCCCCCCCGGGGGTTGGCCCCCCCCATAAACCGCCCCCCTCCCGGGGGGGCGCCCCCCCCAACATGCCGCCCCCCCTGCCTGGGGTCCCCCCCAAACACGCCGCGCCACCGGCCTGGGGTGCCGCCCGACACATGACGCGACACTACCTCCTGCCCCCCCGGCCCGCCCGAGGCGCCCCCCGCCACGGGTGGGGGGCGGGGCCCGGGCCGGACACGCCCCTGGGGGGGGGGGGGGCCGGGGACGCGCCGACCCCTGCCGGGGGCCCGCCCCCCCCGGGCCCGGGCCCTGGGGTGGGCCCCCCCCCCGCCCCCCCCCCCCCGGTTGCCCCCCCCCCCCCCGCCCCGCCCCCCGCCCCCCCGGCCCCGCCCCCCCCCCCGCCCGCCCCCGCCCCCCCCCCCCCCCCGCCCCCGGCCCCCCCGGGCTCGGGCGCCCCCCCCCGGGCCCGGCCCCGCCCCCGCCCCGTCCCCCGCCCCGCCCCCCACCCGCCCTCCGCCCCCCCCCCCCCCACCCGTTGGGGGGGCCCTCCGCCGCCCCCCGCCCGGCCGCGAGGCCTGCCTGGGGCCCCCCCCCCCCCCGTCCGCCCGGCCTGCCCGGGGGCCCCCCCCCCCTCTGTCTTGGCCGCGGCCCGGGGGCCCCCCCCCCCCAAACCCCGCCCCTTGCCTGGGGGGCCCCCCCACACACGACCCCCCCCCCCCCGGGGGGCCCCCCCCAAATAAACCCCGCCCCCGGGTGGGGGGCCCCCCCCCCCCCGGCCGCGACACCTGCCTGGGGTGCCGCCCGACACATGACGCGACACCTGCCTGGGGTGCCGCCCGACACATGACGCGCTTTCAAGGGTGGGGCCCGTCTCAAGAGGTGACCTGGGCTGGGGGGGGGGCTGTTTAAAATAAACCCCCAAGGGGGGAGGGGGCCCCCGCCAGTTTTGTGGGGTGGGGGGGGGGGGCCCCCCCACAGGTGGGGCCGGGCGGGGGTGGGGGACCGTTCAGGGGATACTGGCCCGGGGGGTGGGGCCCCCCCTACGAGATGACGCCCCCCCTTGGGGAGGCCCCCCCGAGGAGAAGCCGGGCGTGGGGGGGGGGGGGCCGCGGACCGAAGGCGGGCCTTGGGGGGGGGGCGGCCCACGACGCGAGACCCCCCTTGGGTGGGGGCCGCCCCACGAAGGGAACGCCACCCGGGGGGGGGGGCCGCCGACACAAGGGGAGCGATTCTTGGGTGGGGGGCCGCCCAACAAGGGACGCCACCCCTGGGGGGGGGCCCCGACAATGGCCGGGACCCTGGCTGGGTTTCCTTTGGGTCTTATTTTCCGTAAAAGCTCTTATGAATGGATGTTTGTCTGATATTAATCATTGCCACTTTGTACACACCCACACACCCACATGCACCCCCCCAACCCCACCCATGCCCACACACACCCATACGGATATAATATCGGTGGCGCCGCTCTGGTGGTGGGTTTGTGAAGGAACACCACCAGAGTGGGCTTGCTATGATTAATGCTATATTCTAGTTTCTAGAGGAGGTGCAAGTAATTTCCAATGGTCAAATTTGAACAACATTGAAACAAGCTCTCTTATGATGTGTAGTTCGTTTTATTATCAAATCATTTCACCCTGTCACTTTGCCCTTAAAGTGAAATGGGAGCAATTGGCCACTCAACATCTTGTAATAAAAACGTATCATACATCTTCTGTGTGATGTGCTGACAATTTCAATGTTCTTAACTAAACGAAAATCGAACGTGCTACATTTTTATATCATCTTGAATAACTTCCATGAAGGTTGAACCCTGTCACTTTTGCACTCAATTCCAGAATTTGTGTCCCAAGTTATCACATTGTATTCCTTTAAATTGTATATCAGATGTTCTACATTACCGAATTAATTTCCAATGGTCTCAAATAAACCGGCATAAAATCAGCTGCCTTCTGATGTCATACTCGACTACTTTTATAGATATCTAACCCTGTCATTTTTGCACTCAATTTCAGGATTTGTGTCTCGAATTATCACATTGTATTCCTTTAAATTGTATATCAGATGTTCTACATTAGCGAATTCATTTCCAATGGTCTCAAATAAAACGGCATAAAATCAGCTGCCTTCTGATGCCATACTCGACTACTTTTATAGATATCTAACCCTGTCATTTTTGTACTCAATTCCAGGATTTCTGTTTCGAATTATCATATTGTATTCCTTTTAATTGTACATCAGATGTTCTACATTACCGAATTAATTCCCAATGGCCTCAAATAAACCGGCATAAAATCAACTGCCTTCTGATGCCATACTCGACTACTTTTATAGATATCTAACCCTGTCATTTTTGCACTCAATTTCAGGATTTGTGTCTCGAATTATCACATTGTATTCCTTTAAATTGCATATCAGATGTTCTACATTATCGAATTAATTTCAAATGGTCTCAAATAAACTGACATAAAATCAGCTGCCTTCTGATGCCACACTCGACTACTTTTATAGATATCTAACCCTTTGACTTTTGCACTCAATTCCAGGATTTCGGTCTCGAATTATCATATTGTATTCCTTTTAATTGCATATCAGATGTTCTACATTAGCGAATTAATTTCCAATTGTCTCAAATAAACCGGCATAAAATCAGCTGCCTTCTGATGCCATACTCGACTACTTTCAACGATATCTAACCCTGCCATTTTTTACCTTTTAACATGAAGCTTTCCGGCATTATTGAGGTTCTGGCATGGCTCGATGCACGTCAAACGCCGACGGTTGCTGCCCAGAGGATCCGTAGGGCCGCCGAGCGGTGGCACGACAAAAAGTAAAGTTCCACCCTTCAACAATACTAAGCAACATCGACTCTGCCACGCCAAAATGGTGTAGGTGAAATTTACGGTTGTAGATGCATTCTTTCCATTCAACGCCCATAAGCGTAATGTTCTTAAACAATATCGAGAAAACCTGTCGGGCTCAACTCCAGTGGTGGCGGAACTCATGCCAGGCACATCGCCTTTCGCTTCAAATATGAAAATCTACCTGTAACTTTGGCGTTGGGGCCCATTAACATTCAGGGAATGGTCCGCGCCCCCAAGCGCGCCCCGCCATATCATGAATGTCGGGCGGTCGGGGACGGGCCGCGGGCCGCGGGGCCCGCCGGCTATGGTGGAAAATAGTTCCATAAGCCAATACGCAAAGTAACAATATGCGCAATATATCACTGTAAGTGGCAATGAAATTGACGTCTGAAGGCAAGCTAACTTTCATAAATGCACTTCGCATCATATTTTATGGAGAAAGAGCCTCATAAATTGTAACTATATTATTTGCGCACACACTAGTGAACATCCGGGCGCGCTTGTCGCGGGCGCATATTTCAGAGTCCTTGAATGGTATCAGGAACCTACCTGTTTTCTTTCTTTTCTGGAGATCCCCCGATATCCGCATTAACATTGCGTCTGACGCAGGGGTGTCGATTTTTGAAAAACATTGGGGGGGGAGGGGGCGAAGTACCGCACAGGCCGCCTAGACCCCCCAACCAAAAAAAGAAAAAATCGTCGGATTTAGCCCACTATATTTTCGGATCTCAGAAATTCCGATTTTTTATTCGACGATGTGTATGTTTATGTGTATTCAGCATCCTCACCAACGGGGAAAATCGTCCAATAACTGGTGAAGTCACATAATTAATTAAAGAGCAGTGCTCAGTACATGTCAACATAACAACTCTGAGTAATAGCATGCGACTGCCGTGCCATATAGGTGGGCTCGGATCTATCGTCACCGTCACCGTCCCCCCTTCCCCCCCCCCTCCTCCCCACACCAACAAACACACACCGGCTTAAATAAAAATACTTCAGCAGAAAAAACGCATGTGAGATCAGAGCACAGCAGACCTGAATAGTAATGACGGTGGGTGAAAGTATTTCATTGGTGCCTGACATTAGGGAGGGGAACTTTTCCCTTTAGTACGCCACTGCGGCTGCTCAACGTGTTTTTTTCCGCAGATTGCACGATCGAGAGTAGATTGCAGATTGCACATCAGTTCCTTACAAGTGTCAGCAGTAGCGCAACCAGGGGGGGCCAAGGGGCCATGGCCCCCCGACATTTTTTGGGGGCCCGCTCCGTGGCAGGGGCCCGCGAAGCGGGCCCCTGGCTCGGAGTGGGCCACCCTACTCAGAGCCCTGGCTAGGGGCCCGCAAAGCGGATCTGTGGCTCGAATCAGGGGCCCTTTGAACCAACTGAAAATCTGGGGGCCCGTTTTAACCAGGGCCCGCCTCGAACCGGGGCCCCTGATAGAGGAGAAGTGCTTTTATTTCTGCGAAGTTTTACAAACATAGGGGCCCGCTCAAAAGTAAGTGCATGTTTTCCGCAGACTTTTTAAAAACATGAGGGGGCCCGCTTGCGAGGGGGCCCGCTCTCCAACCCTGCCCCCCCCCCCCCGAACTGAAATCCTGGTTGCGCCACTGAGTGTCAGCAATACATTTCCTTCATGTGCTTTAAACATGATTCAAGAAAGCACTGTCATCGATTTTAAACTTGCAAAAAGAGTGGGCCGCCTGGTGTTTTGAGTGCTATTTGAGTGAATTTGCTGTCTTGTTAGTGAACTGACCATTTATTGAGATATAAGTACTTTAACTTTGCTTGCTTCTATCATGAAACATTTGTCATGTTCCAATACATCAGAAATCATCAGAATAACTTCTTGTCCACAAACCGGTGTATGCATTTCTATGAATTTTTCATATTTATTAACACTAATGTTGTAGATCTGATTTGCAAATTTATTACATAAAATATCATCAGCACAGGATACCATTCCTGAAAATATAGTACTTTCAACATGTTATTGTTCTTTTACATTTCAACATGTTAAGTTGGGTTACATTTTTTATTGTAAAAAATACATTGCTTGAAATTTTTACAACTTGATGTTTTGGTTTTGTTTTTCTCCAAAGGGAGGGTAGGCTAGGTTAGGTTAGGTTATGTTGCATTTCTTTTTGATTTAAAAAGAATAGCTTATCCTATGACACCTAATTCAAAGCCTTTTTTGGTGTTATTTTGCTCACAACCTTAAATGTAGGCATTTGTATAGAAAATGAGTGGTCCCATCATTTGGGTCACATTCATAAACATTGCATTGAAATGATACATTCCACGAATTCATAAAACACCTTAAAACACAACTTTACCAAAATAAGCAGTAACATCATGTTCATCACATTCTTAAACATTGCTTTAAACAAATCAAGAAATCAGAAATTGCCTTAAGCTGTAAATTTACCAAAAGGTGTGCCAACCCCTGGACGGAAATGCAACACTAGGTGCCCCAATCCAGGACAGAAAAAGCACCAGGTGCAGTGGAGTGAAAATATTAATAAAAGTAAACTAAAAACAGCCCTTCTTGAAGACATACGTGATAGTTATGTGATATTAAAATGGAAACCCTGAGCACAAATCAGAAAAAGGCATGTACTGGACTTTAGGCGCTGGAATTTTTGTAACTAGAATTTTTATTTGGATGTTCTTGTTCAAGCTTACCTGCCTACTTCTTCAACTACTGTTCCTTTGGGAATTAAATAGCAGCAGGCTATTTATTCACTATTTAAAATCACACCAATATGCAGATACATCAGAAAGTGTGAAGTACAAAAACGAATCAGTACGTCACATGAGATTGGGCTACGGATTAAACACTGCGCGCAATTGCATCAAGAATGTCTCACCTCCGTCACATCTGTCGACTGCAACCTCAAATTTAGACTTTAGGCGCTGGAATTTTTGTAACTGGAATTTTTATTTGGATGTTCTGAGAAACGCCCACGACGATTTGTGGCATTTATTGCGCGCAAGTGTCTATCAAGTCTCTCCAGACACATTTGGTGATGGACTTTGACCTTATATAACTTACAAGCAGGTGTTTGTCACTTCTGCAGCCGCCACGGGCCCATATTTCTGAGCTGTGACGTCACGAGTGCGATTGCCAGGCTGCGCCGAATTTCTCCACCGAATTTGGAATATGCCCGATTTCTGCTCGGGTGCGTCAGTAAATAAGCCTCGGTAAAGCGACGATAAACTATGTACCGCCTTGCCAAGGATTAAGGTTGCTTTTATGATGTAAGTCGTGCTTGCAAATTGGAAGGAAATCCAACTCCTTTGTTTTTTTTCCACAAAGTTGTCAATTTTACAGCAAAGGGTGGAGAGTCAATCCACTATCCAATTCAAATCTGTTTCATTTCAGTACAAAATGTGCTGGTTGGCATCAACTAAGCTACGTAAGTCGCATGGTGTTTTTTTCTTCTTTTTTTCTTTAACTTTCTTCTCAGCATAAAAATAGCATATGTTATTGGGGGGGGAAATCAACATTGAGGGGCCAAGACTAAAATTGGTGGAGCAATGGCCCCACAAAAGGATACAAATCGACGCCCCTGCTTTGGAGAAAAAAATAGAAACAAAAATTAAGCGAGGTACATTTTGAAAATTTTAGAAATTGAACAACCGAACCCAACCTAACCGAACCTAACGTCAGCTCCTTTTGAAGGAAAATTTCCGATTTTATTTTATGTTTGAAATTTTTTAAAAAAAATTCGAAGTTCAGCTGTGGAGTGTGAACGTACACTCCACACTGTCTCGATGGCATGTTGCCAGAAACTTGTGCGTGTCGAATATTGCTTGTATTTGCAGAGAAGATCCAAGTCAGAGAGATCGCGGAAAGGCGGTAGACTATATAGTGTCACATACAAACGTGTTAGTATTGCGGCCGCGTCGGCGTCACACAGTTGCCAACAGCTGTGTTAGTTTTCTCCTGCGCATGCGTCAACTCGCCGCTAGCTACGGCGAGGGGGCGGTGAGTAATGACGCGTTGCGTGCCGCCCCGACGGGGCGAATGTGGAGCGGCGTTTGGGCCATGACGGCAAATGTGGCGCAGCGTTTGGGCCGTGACTGTAAACGTGGCGCACTGCTTTGGCCATCACTTAGCTCGCTGAACCCGCTGTTGCGGCCCGCTACACAGCAACTAAAGTAGCCTAACCTAGCTAAACCGGTATTATTGTGCTTTAAGGTGGTAACAAGACAAGTTTTTACACACATTTAATTCCATATAGCAAACAAATGGGTTAGATTTGGCTAAGTTGGGTTAGTTTAGGCTTTCCAAGTGGGAAAACTTTTCAAAAAATTTCCAAAAAGGTTTCCCCAAAAAATTTCGAATTAATTGGTAACTTTGCGGTTTAAGGTGTTCTTTTTTTTCCTTTTTTAAATTTTTTCTACAGAATACCATGTTTATGAAGGTGACTAAGATGATTGGATCCACTTATTTTCTTTGTGAATGTTTACTTTTCAGGTTGTGAGCAAAATATTACCAAAAAGGGCTTTGAGCTCGGTAACATAACATAAACATAAATGTTTTTTCTTTAATGCAATAAAACCTAACCTAACCTAGCCTAACCTATCGTTTGAGAACAAAAAAATAAACAAAATAAAAATGTCAATCAATTTATTTTGTGAAAATTCTCAACCTTAAAAAAGAAACCTAACCCAACCTAACCTAACCTAAGCTGCTTTTGAAGAAAACAAAAGTCTGAACATGTTTGTTTTTTGTTTTTTAAAAACTTTTTGGTATTATTGTGCTTTAAGGAACAAGGAAAGTGTTGTGGGCGCTGTATGACCAACGCAGTCAATGCGGCCGTAAGCCTAAATAACTAACCAACCAACCAAGAAAAGTGTTTACACACATTTGTCACCATAAAGCAAACAAATGGGTTAGGATTGGTTAGGGTAGGTTGGTTTAAGTTTTTCAGTTGGACAATTTGTCATTTTTTTTCAAATTAAAATTAAATATATTTGCACCGAAAATAAGTGGTCCCATCGTCTTAGTCACCGTCATGAACATGGTATTCTGAAGAAAAATTAGAACAAAAAAAAAACACCTTAAACTGCAAGTTTACCAATCATTTTTTATTCAACAGCAAATTAAAATAGGTTAGGTTCGGCTTGGTTAAGTTCTTTAAACTTTGAAAATTGAAATTTGAAAAATGCTCTAACTCTCTCATGCGCAGTGAAATTGAAACACGCCTGATGCTACCAATATCTGCAATATAAGAGAAAAAAGCTATGACGTCACCAAATCTTGAAGGCGAATTTTGGTGTACCTTCTAAGGTAATAGTATCGTGGGGGGGGGCATTTTATGCCGCTACAGGCCTTGGCCGCTACCAGACACTGGTCTTGTATGACTCTTTAGGGTTTGTTTAGGAAGTCATGTGTGGCAATAGCTTACTAACCATTGTTTTCTTCAGGAATATCAATTATAATGAGGTGTCTATACGGCTTCTTGCTGACTTTGCTCTCGTGTTTTCATAGGCTGGCAGATTGGCTCAAACGTGGCTTTTGTTGGTTCAGTTTGAGATTGGGTAGCCCTGTAGCGGGCCGCAACAGCGGCACATCGGCGAGCTAGAGTGATGGCCAAAGCAGTGCGCCACGTTTACAGTCATGGGCCAAACGCTGCGCCACATTTGCCGTCTGTAGCGGGTCGGGCTAAGAGTGATGGCCAAAGCAGTCCACAACAATCACAGTTATCATTGAGATTGTGGATATACAAACTATAATTATCTTCAACAGCCCACCCATCACACCATCAGCTTGATATTTACCTGGTGCCTACCTAGGTACCTACATGCCCAGTGACAATGTGGATATTCTTTTACTTCCTGCCATAGCGCTGTTTACACTAGATATGTAACCGAATGTGCCGCATATCGGCAGGAAATTAGCACTGTTCAAATATACCACTGGATATGGATGCCACGTTTTGATGACGTCACAAACAGTCACAGTGATACGACTTATTCGCCCATCGGGAAACCGGACGATGTTGCAACATTACATATGACTCAGTGCAGCGTGAAACTGCCATGAGACCATCGCAGTGGCTTCAGATCATCAGTACCTCTTCAAATAGATCCATATGCATGCATTCAATTTTGATATGGGGAACCCAAGTCTCAAACTGAACCAACGAGAGCCATGTGTGAGCCAATCTGCCAGCTTATGACATCATGAAAGACAAAACTCAGCAATAAGCTGCATGGACACTGCATTATAATTGATATGCCTGAGCAATATGTACTAAGTTATGGCGCACATGTTCAGACATGTTCAGACTTTTGTTTTCTTCAAAAGCAGCTTAGGTTAGGTTAGGTTGGGTTAGGTTTCTTTTTTAAGGTTGAGAATTTTCACAACATAAATTGATCGACATTTTTATTTTGTTTATTTTTTTGTTCTCAAACGATAGGTTAGGCTAGGTTAGGTTAGGTTTTATTGCATTAAAGAAAAAACATTTATGTTCATGTTATGTTACCGAGCTCAAAGCCCTTTTTGGTAATATTTTGCTCACAACCTGAAAAGTAAACATTCACAAAGAAAATAAGTGGATCCAATCATCTTAGTCACCTTCATAAACATGGTATTCTGCAGAAAAAATTTAAAAAAGGAAAAAAAGAACACCTTAAACCGCAAAGTTACCAATTAATTCGAAATTTTTTGGGGAAACCTTTTTGGAAATTTTTTGAAAAGTTTTCCCACTTGGAAAGCCTAAACTAACGCAACTTAGCCAAATCTAACCCATTTGTTTGCTATATGGAATTAAATGTGTTTAAAAACTTGTCTTGTTACCACCTTAAAGCACAATAATACCGGTTTAGCTAGGTTAGGCTAGTTTAGTTGCTGTCTAGCGGGCCGCAACAGCGGGTTCGGCGAGCTAAGTGATGGCCAAAGCAGTGCGCCACGTTTACAGTCACGGCCCAAACGCTGCGCCACATTTGCCGTCATGGCCCAAACGCCGCTCCACATTCGCCCCGTCGGGGCGGCACGCAACGCGTCATTACTCACCGCCCCTTCGCCGTAGCTAGCGGCGAGTTGACGCATGCGCAGGAGAAAACTAACACAGCTGTTGGCAACTGTGTGACGCCGACGCGGCCGCAATACTAACACGTTTGTATGTGACACTATAAAGTCTACCGCCTTTCCGTGATCTCTCTGACTTGGATCTTCTCTGCAAATACAAGCAATATTCGACACGCACAAGTTTCTGGCAACATGCCATCGAGACAGTGTGGAGTGTACGTTCACACTCCACAGCTGAACTTCGAAATATTTTTTTTTAAACTTTCAAACATAAAATAAAATCGGAAATTTTCCTTCAAAAGGAGCTGACGTTAGGTTCGGTTGTTCAATTTCTAAAATTTTCAAAATGTACCTCGCTTAATTTTTGTTTCTATTTTTTCTCCAAAGCAGGGGCGTCGATTTGTATCCTTTTGTGGGGCCATTGCTCCACCAATTTTAGTCTTGGCCCCTCAATGTTGATTTGCCCCCCCCCCCCAATAACATATGCTATTTTTATGCTGAGAAGAAAGTTAAAGAAAAAAAGAAGAAAAAAAACACCATGCGACTTACGTAGCTTAGTTGATGCCAACCAGCACATTTTGTACTGAAATGAAACAGATTTGAATTGGATAGTGGATTGACTCTCCACCCTTTGCTGTAAAATTGACAACTTTGTGGAAAAAAACAAAGGAGTTGGATTTCCTTCCAATTTGCAAGCACGACTTACATCATAAGAGCAACCTTAATCCTTGGCAAGGCGGTACATAGTTTATCGTCGCTTTACCGAGGCTTATTTACTGACGCACCCGAGCAGAAATCGGGCATATTCCAAATTCGGTGGAGAAATTCGGCGCAGCCTGGCAATCGCACTCGTGACGTCACAGCTCAGAAATATGGGCCCGTGGCGGCTGCAGAAGTGACAAACACCTGCTTGTAAGTTATATAAGGTCAAAGCCCATCACCAAATTTGTCTGGAGAGACTTGATAGACACTTGCGCGCAATAAATGCCACAAATCGTCGTGGGCGTTTCTCAGAACATCCAAATAAAAATTCCAGTTACAAAAATTCCAGCGCCTAAAAGTCTAAATTTGAGGTTGCAGTCGACAGATGTGACGGAGGTGAGACATTCTTGATGCAATTGCGCGCAGTGTTTAATCCGTAGCCCAATCTCATGTGACGTACTGATTCGTTTTTTGTACTTCACACTTTCTGATGTATCTGCATATTGGTGTGATTTTAAATAGTGAATAAATAGCCTGCTGCTATTTAATTCCCAAAGGAACAGTAGTTGAAGAAGTAGGCAGGTAAGCTTGAACAAGAACATCCAAATAAAAAATTCTAGTTACAAAAATTCCAGCGCCTAAAGTCCAGTACATGCCTTTTTCTGATTTGTGCTCAGGGTTTCCATTTTAATATCACATAACTATCACGTATGTCTTCA